>JBBMOL010000287.1:0-23653 GCA_037954665.1 Laguncularia racemosa | reverse complement strand
ATGATAAGAATCAAACTCCTGCAAGACCTATCACTAGGGCCCGAGCTAAGGGTCTCCATAATCTAGCTTTGAGGGTTTTGCTAGAGAAACCTAATCTTGAGAAAACTAACCTACTTCCTATATCTTTGCATTATAATTTTGATGCATTTCAGCAGGTTCACTTATCAGTCCTACAGGATGCAAAAACACCTATACTACTGAGCGAATCAGGGTTTTCAACGGAACCTAATTCAAAAGCTTCTTGAAGACCGGCATTATGAAGGACCATTTCTTTTCTATACTTTCTCCTTTTATGAACTATTTTTGGTTGTAATTGGTTTTGGGACACTTTCATTTCCTTGTAATTTTCATGTAGGACTAGCTACATTAAAAGTGGCAAAACTTGTAATTTTGACCATTTCCTAACCCTAGGAGTGGTAAGTATAAATACTCGCTTAGAATAGGGTTTGAGGAGGCCATTTTTGCATATTAGACATCAACACTTCACGTGTGGAATTAGGCTTCATCCTAGTTCAAAAATCTCTTATCAATTTCAACCCAAGAATTGGAATTGTGGCAAGTGCGACAAAGGGGAATTATGAGTCATATCAATTTCATCTTTGTTGTTTTTCATTTCTTCTCTAGTGAGTCATATCTAGGGTAGAATTGAATCTTTCTTGGACTTATTTGTGATTGTAATTCATGGACAATTATCTTGTAAGGTTAATTGTTCATTTGAGATTGAATGCTCTTTAGTGGTGGCGTGAATTTGTGCTTGTATGGGAAGAGGTTACATCACAGTTTGGTGCTTCTCTTCTTCATCCATTTCACGTGAAATTCACTTGATCTTATTGTTGTTTAGTGAAATTGATCATTAGTGGAAGTTAATTGTATCTTTGAACCATTGGATTTCATTAAAGTTCCATTAGGGTCACACAATTTCCTAGTTCAATTGATCGGCTTGCTTGTGACTTGAGGATTGTTTTCTTTAAGTCATTTGATTGTGCTTGAACTTGGTTTTAGCACATCATCTTTTGGTATCAGAGCACAAGTTAAGAGAAGGAATTAATTTTTGGTTGAATTCGTGATTATCATCTTCAATTAGGGTTATTCAATTTTGAACCGAAATTGTGTTGTTGTAGCTTTGAGTTGCGAAAATTGCCTTGGCTGAAATCTGATTTGCTGCTTGTTGGAGTTGGATTGAGAAGATTGTTGTAGCTTCTTGTGATTGATTAATTTCATGGAAGGGAAGAAGAATAGAAGTGTTGTTAATTCAATAATTTTTTGAACTTGAAAACTTACCATTCTCTTGCCGTGACTAGCTTGTTGCGTGGAGGAGGTTGTGAAGCTTGTTGTTGTAATTCCATTGTGCAAATTCCGAATTGGGAAGTGTATTTTACTGATAAATCTATTTGAACTCTTATAATTGGAGATGATTAAGTCAATTTTTGAGATAATTGGGAGTGAAAATATAAGATTATGATGCTTAATTGATTTATATTTCATGTTCAGGTGTGGAAAAGGAGGATTTGATGAGAAGTATTTAAATTCAAGACGAATTGGAGATAAAAGCAAGTAAAAAGGGAATGCTTTGAAGTTAAAGGAAGTCACAAGGTTTTACAAACGGCTGTGTGAAGGAATCAGGAGATTACACGGTTCGGATACACTCTCGTGTATCAGTGTGGAAGAAGCGTTTTCAGGACAGACTAGTACACAGTTGGAATACACACCCGTGTAAGCCAATTGTGCATAGGAACACATTGAGGAGGACACACGGTTAAGTTACACACCCGTGTAATCAACTGTGTACGAGGAACAAAGAAGACAAAGGAATATACGGCTATTGCAAATGGTCGTGTGGGATATACACACCCAGAGTTCACTGACTCAGAGAGATACACGGTTTATCTACACGCCCGTGTAGTATGACCGTGTGTCTATCGAAGGAAAGATATCTTCAAATCGATTTTAAATCTTTCTTCCAATTTTGAAGGATATCTCCTACACGCCATAGAGGAAGCTACCTTAGGTATAAATAGTCGTCTTTGAAGAGAGAGAAAGTTTTTTAGGAAGGCAAAAAACACATCCTGGAATTTTGGAGAACAACAACAGTCAAAGGAATTTTCGAGCTTTAATTCTAGAAGTGTTTCACACATGGATTTGATTATTTCGTTTTGTTATTCCTTGAGAACCATGTGTAGCTAATTATTTTGTACCCGAATCTTAGCGAAAGTCTGATTACTATGTAACATTGGGTTTATTGCAAAATTAATGAGATTGAGCATCGCTGATTTCATCCATGTTGTTTATTATATATTGTTGATTGATGTTTGGCCAGCATTAGATTACATTGATTTCTGATAAGTTGATTGGGAAATCTCTTATTTAAATAGATCATACATCGGATGAAAAGGCTTGTATGCAATCTAGGATAGAAAGCATAAGTTTTCCGTATTAGATTAGATATAATGATTTAATCTAATTGAGGATTGTGGTATAATCATGCAATCTGATTGTTGTTAAGAAAAGAGGGATCTTTGTTAATACGGTTAGAATTAGGAGTTAGTGATTTTAGAAGAAACATTAACTTAGTGTTAGATGCCCCGCGGATCAGAGATAATTAGTACTCATTAATTAGTTTTCTAAGGATTGAAGTTGCATAGTAATTAGATGAGTAGTAAGAGTAGGGTATGCGTTGGAACATTGGATTTGATAATTTAACTCATTGTTTGATATTCATTGATTTCAGTTCTATTAGATAATTTAAGTTTAATTTAGGTAATTTAGTTAAATCAATTCACTTGAAATTGTGCGGTTAGATAGTCGGTTTGAGGTTAGTATTAGTACTTGTAGATCCCCGAGGGAACAATATCCGTGCTTAAACTCTATACTACTGTAATCGATAGGTGCACTTGCCTAATTGATTGCAAGGAAGAGTCGGAGTAAAAAGGATTTTAATTTGTATGATTGCGATTTAATCAACATTTACAGATTTGCATTGTGTTGATTAGCAAGGAATCTATTTGAATTCAAACACATCCATTAAGTTGTAGGAGTTAATGAGTGTTATTTGAATTTGAAATTCATTTCTTACCAATTGAGGAAGGCTTGCAATTAGTGAGGAGGTTGAAATTCAAATTAGAGTTGCTGCCTTTTGTTAAGTTTCGGATTACATTTGTGGAAAGTGGTATATTTGTTGTGTTGATATCCTTACCGTGGAAGTGGAAGTATATTTGTTGTTGTTGCCATTTATTATTGTTGCCGTGGAAGTGGAAGCATAATTGTTGTTGTCGCCACTTGTGTTGTTGCCGTGGGAGTTGTTTGTGAAGGAGTAACTTGTGGAACTTAGAAAATTTGTTGCACTATGATTTTGAAAGAAGTGGGAAATATTGTTCACGTGTTGATTGAATTTGAAATCCACAATGTCTAGTGAAATGCTTCAATATTGATAAGATCACATTAAACTTATATTTTCTTTTGGACTTATATTAAATTTATTTCAATATTATAAGAAAATATAAAGAAATGATACTTAATGGTGTTTATTGTGAAAATACAGGTTTTGAGGAACCAAAAGTAAATTACAATTTAATTGGAGGAGTTTTTCACAAAATTGAAGAAGCCAGCGGAGGATTGCAATAAAGGCCGCCGGCCTTGGGCCGGCCTACATTCAAGGCCGCCGGCTTTGAGCCGGCCTTAAAGCCGGCTTACATTCAAGGCCGCCGGCCTTAAGCCGGCCTTAACCGGCCTTCATTACTCCCTGGAAATCCATTGCGTAAATCTCTCCAAAATGTATCTTATTTAATTTGTGACTCAAATCCTCACAGATCAACCTTATCCCCCTCCTCATTGGATCTATAAATAGGCCCCTTGTGTGAACCTTGAGAGCATCCCCTTTTGTTTAGCATCCCCTTTTGTTTAGAATCCCCTTTTGTTTAGAATCCCCTTTTGTTTAGCATCCCCTTTTGTTTAGAATCCCCTTTTGTTTAGAATCCCCTTTTGTTTTAGAATTCTTTGTTTTGATTCTTTGTTTAGCATCATTTGTCTTTCTTTGAAATTATTAGAATTCCCTTAGAAACTTTAAGATTTTATATTTTCTTTAATTCCTTTACATTTCATGTTATTCCAATTTTTAGTTTGAAGAAAGAAAGTTATTTTGCTGAAGTTCTTGAAGATTATAGCTATTGTTTCAATTACTTTATTTTCTTTTATGCCATTTATTAGTTTATTCTTGTTGTTCAATATGAATTCCATTGCACCTATTTATTTCAATTGTTTTTATGCAATTCATACTATAATGTTCTAAATCATCCTTGTGGGAAATATGATGAAGCCATAATTCAAACTAAAATGATCATTGTATTCATGTTATAGGAAATGTAGATATGCGGAATTTTCATATAAGAAGTCCTGCTATGAATTGTATTTTGTAATTGAAATCAATGCATAGAAATGTAAATGACTCGAAAGAGAAATTTAGGTTTTATCAGGAATTCTTAAGTAAGATTTAATAATTCATGTGGAAGCAGCGTTATTGAATTTTATTAGAAATTGACCTAAGTGTTTCATGCAATATTTTTATAAATTTTTCACTAAGGGATTAGGAGAAATTATTTTAAAGATATTAGGCAATCATATAATTGGGAAATTTATGATTGTGAATTAGAATCCTCATTTGATTTGAATTAGCGGGAGCTATTAAATTAAATTGAGGTAACATTACTTTAACACTTATTAAAGGATTAAGGTTTTGTTAATTTCTTGTGAAAATCCATATAGCTATGAGTTATTATAACGTGAAGGCAATATGATTAGTAGAATTAGGGTGGATTCTATTTCCCATCATCAATTCATCATTTTTCAAACACAATTCTCTTTTTGAGCATTTAGTATAATTCATTCAATTCTCATCAAACATCATTGCCTAAATAATGGTAGAAATTGATATAGGTTTGTTACTTAATCAATCTTCGTGGTTCGGCACTCTTCTCTCACTATATTACTTGATCCGATCCGGTACACTTGCCAGTATTTATTCACGCTCATTTTATATCTCTTTTTGCGTGGATCAAGTTTTTGGCGCCGTTGCCGGGGATTGATTAATATTAGACCATCTTTAGATTCTATTGTTAATTTAGGCACAATTATTTTGTTATTTAATTTTTTTAATTTTTTGTGTGATCATTTCCAGTTCTCTTTGAAGGGTTTTTATACGCAAGAGTAGAAGTGCTGAAATTCTACCAATTACTCTTGAGATAGAACGCACCTTGCAACAACTTAGAAGAGAGCAAAGAAGAAGGAAAGAAGTTGACATGGTAGAAGACAACCGTACTTTCAAAGTAAACGGTTATCTTCTCAAACTTTACTATGAAGGGGAAAATGTTGATAGAGATGCCACAGTTGTGGATTTAGGGATGTGAGGACATGAACTGGAAAAGTCGGGCTAGTGACTATAAACTAAGCGCTTCATGGGAGGCAGCCCATGCTCAATAAGTATATACACTAGTGTTTTAATTTCATTACAAAAAAAAAAAAAAACTAATTCAAGGTGGATAAGAGCCGCCGATGCATTCAAGACACTCCAAGGATGACAGACAGTTTGGGAGGAATTTTCTTCCTGATGAACAATTTTACACCAGGGAAGTACCAGTATTTCAATTTTTGCATTGACATTCTTTTCCTTAATTTTGTGACATATTGGAACAATGAGGACATTGTCCAATTTAAGTATGGGGAAGGGATTATAAATGTAGAAGTATAATGATTGCACACATCATGAGCTTACAAATCCCATGCTTTATTTATGTCCTTAAATTGAAATCCTGAAATTGACTTAGATTGGTGCCCTACTCGCCAACTATTGTGACTAGTTTACATAGTTAAAATTTAATAGTAAAATCTCTAGAGAACGGGGTTTACCCTATGTTTAGCCTTTGAACTTGAGATTGAGTCCTTAAGTTGAAAAAAAAAACAAGCAAGTTTACTTCAAGGAAAAATTGGTTAGGATAAATCTCTCTTGAAATTTCTTAGAGAATACCTTAACACCTAGTGAAAGAGGTAAATGAAATATTTTACTTAGTGATCCCTTAAAAAAAAAAAAAAAAAAAGGAGCCTTTACTCCAATAACTCAAGAAAGTGAGTTAAGAGTATCCAATCATAAATGTTAGTGTGAGGAAGAGTTCGTAGGGGTCCCTTTAAAACCTGGTCACTTAGGCGATGAGCCTAGGATGTGCCGACTCAATGAACTCACAATAACGAGAAGGGTAGAAAGGCAAAAATTTAGTACCTTAATGAAAACCAAGTTGACATAGGCGAGCTTTGGTCCCTCAGAAGAGTGAAGTCTCACTTCGCTGTCAATTAAGGCAAAAAAAAAAAAAAGGGAGAAATTCTAGGAAAAAATGGATACCATATGCTTTCACTCCTTGTTATCTTGTTTAGAGAAGTAAAATTGAGGGAGATGATACTTGCTAATAACCAATGAAGTTTAAATGAATGTTTTTCCTTATGGACTAAGTATTGTTTTCTATTGTTAAACACTTGGATTAAAAATCTGTTGTATTTAGATTAACTACTAAATTTCAACTAGATATACTAGTTACAAACATCAGTATGGTCAGAACAATGGGCACCAGAAGTTCAATGATGGATTTCTCTTGTTTAAATCAATTATTTTGCTTGAGGACAAGCAAAAGTTTAAGTGTGGGGATGTTGATAAGATCACATTATACTTATATTTTCTTTTGGACTTATATTAAATTTATTTCAATATTATAAGAAAATATAAAGAAATGATACTTAATGGTGTTTATTGTGAAAATACAGGTTTTGAGGACCCAAAAGTAAATTACAATTTCATTGGAGGAGTTTTTCACAAAATTGAAGAAGCCAGTGGAGGATTGCAATAAGGGCGCCGGGCCGGCCTTCAACCGGCCTTCATTACTCCCCGGATATCCATTGCCAAAATCTCTCCAAAATCGTATCTTATTTATTTTGCTGACTCAAATCCTCATCAGATCAACCTTATCCCCCTCCTCTTTGGATCTATAAATAGGCCCCTTGTGTGAACCTTGAGAGCATCCCCTTTTGTTTAGCATCCCCTTTTGTTTAGAATCCCCTTTTGTTTCGAATCCCCTTTTGTTTTAGAATTCTTTTGTTTTGATTCTTTGTTTAGCATCATTTGTCTTTCTTTGAAATTATTAGAATTCCCTTAGAAACTTTAAGATTTTATACTTTCTTTAATTCCTTTACATTTCATGTTATTCCAATTTTTAGTTTAAAGAAAGAAAGTTATTTTGCTGAAGTTCTTGAAGATTATAGCTATTGTTTCAATTACTTTATTTTCTTTTATGCCATTTATTAGTTTATTCTTGTTGTTCAATATGAATTCCATTGCACCTATTTATTTCAATTGTTTTTATGCAATTCATACTATAATGTTCTAAATCATCCTTGTGGGAAATATGATGAAGCCATAATTCAAACTAAAATGATCATTGTATTCATGTTATAGGAAATGTAGATATGCGGAATTTTCATATAAGAAGTCCTGCTATGAATTGTATTTTGTAATTGAAATCAATGCATAGAAATGTAAATGACTCGAAAGAGAAATTTAGGTTTTATCAGGAATTCCTAAGTAAGATTTAATAATTCATGTGGAAGCAGCGTTATTGAATTTTATTAGAAATTGACCTAAGTGTTTCATGCAATATTTTTATTAAATTTTTCACTAAGGGATTAGGAGAAACTATTTTAAAGATATTAGGCAATCATATAATTGGGAAATTTATGATTGTGAATTAGAATCCTCATTTGATTTGAATTAGCGGGAGCTATTAAATTAAATTGAGGTAACATTACTTTAACACTTAATAAAGGATTAAGGTTTTGTTAATTTCTTGTGAAAATCCATATAGCTATGAGTTATTATAACATGAAGGCAATATGATTAGTAGAATTAGGGTGGATTCTATTTCCCATCATCAATTCATCATTTTTCAAACATAATTCTCTTTTTGAGAATTTAGTATAATTCATTCAATTCTCATCAAACATCATTGCCTAAATAATAGTAGAAATTGATATAGGTTTATTACTTAATCAATCTTCGTGGTTCGACACTCTTCTCTCACTATATTACTTGATCCGATCCGGTACACTTGCCGGTATTTATTCACGCTCATTTTATATCTCTTTTTGCGTGGTTCAAATATGCTAATGTATTGCGACGAACATTAAGTACATTTGCTAATAAGGAGGAAGAACAAAGGGAAAACTTTTCCACACTTCTTGTAGGATACAAGGAAATTTGTGTGTCCTTATAGTAGATAGTTGTAGTTGTACTAATGTAGTAGCTGCATCGTTGGTATCGAAGCTAAATGATGTGCTTAAAAGGGGTTCAAGCACAATCAACTAAAAGGGATGAATTGTCAATGATCATCCACGCCACAAACAAAGGAAAAGCCTCAATTCCTCAAGAGAAAATCCGAAATATTGATGAAAAATCAAAAGGATATAAAGAACATCCGATGGCTAGATTTCAATGATGAACAATAGAACATGAAATGAGATTCCAATTCAATTCAAATTACTCCAAATCTGAAATTTAGAACCCTAATTTCAAAAGAACAAGAACAACATAAAAGTAACTAATTCCTCACCAGATATGACGCACTAGTTTGGAGTTAGGATCAACTGGTAATTTGTTGATATGACTCACAAAAATTCAAGTCCACTCGCCACAATTTCACTAAGGAAATTGATAAGAGCAAATGCTTGAAAGAGTCACTCTCTCTCACGGCAAAGGGGGTTATTTTCTCAAATGTTCAAAAAAACTCCTCAAAAACCCTAATTTGCAAGTATTTATACTTGCACCCTTTAGGGTTAGAATGACTAAAAAATCACAACTATGCCACTATAGGGTGGCCGGTCCTAAAGGTAAAATACAACCAAATAAAATGTCCCATAAAGCTTACAAAATAAATGGTTTAAACATAAATTACAAGTAAAGAAAATAATCTTCGGCAGGCTAGCTTCATGATGGAATCCGTCGGTTCAACTCATCGCCGGTTCAGGTCGTCCATAGATAACCCATAAGCTGAGTCTTAGTGAGTTTATCCATCGCCTTGTGAAACCAAATAAGCATACCTGTTGGAATATACAATTCATGAATAAGATAAAAGAGGTTAGATAATAATTTATTCCGAGGTTGATCTGCTTGAAATGGGCCCTCATTGCCAAGATTTGAAATCCTTCAATTTTTGTCCTAATGATAGGTCTTGTCGGATTTTGATTCCCATCATCTCCTTGGACCTCAAAAAGATTTGACCTCAAATCTTGCAGTTCAAATGCAGCAGAGACTCTGTTTCCCAAAAGTAATCCATCTGAAGGAGTATCTCTACAGAATCCCAATATCTGAAATACTATAGTAGATGATTGTTTTCTTTCCTCCATCTCTAGGATGTATCTCTCCTGTAACAAAAACAAGGACTCATTATCGACTGATGTTTCCTCTATCTCAACACTTTCCAACGAGTTTGTTTCCTTTGACTCATCCCTGTTATGCTGATCCCTAGAGTCTTCTAACAATTGGTCCAACTGATCATTACCTTCAGAAACCTCTGAAGGTTGGCACAGTGGTGTTTGACATCTTTCATCTATGGAACCCTTATCTTCAAGTGAAGGCATTTGTAGCTTGCACACTCTGAGCCTCTAGGTGGTCTAAATTCCATTTCTGGGAATGGTTTAAGTCCAAAATTACCAACTCTATCTTCTCTAAGAGCATGATAATCTCCCTTTGCTCTAGGTGGCTCCTGAAGGTGTACCACTGGTGGTGGTGGCAATGTCATCCTATCAATCCTTGTTGCTAATGTAGTAACAAGTTTTCTAAGGTCCCAAAGTTGTTCATCTAAGGTCCTCCCACCTGCAACATTAGAACCCTGACCTCCACCAATTCGACTATATGCTACATCACTCATTCCTCCATTCACACTATTAATAGACATTTTGGTGGATGCAATCTATTTGATGTACCAATGTAATGTCTAGTAATTGTAGCACACTTGCTTCACAAAAACAATTCACGCCAAAAACCAACTCACTCCGCCACTTATACACTTTACATACAACACAATAAATTCACGCAACAATAATATGTTGCAACTCTTCACTTCCACGGTAGCAACAAACAAAACTAACTAAAATGCTCCTTTAAATGGCAACAACAACAAGAAACGGCAACAACAACTATACACTCCACTTCCACCGCAACTTACATACATACACGGCAACAAATTCACAAGTGACAACCTTAATGCAACTTTGCCACAAATGGTAAGAATCAATTTCAAATTGAAATGAAATATAATCAATACCACTCTTAACTACTTGAAGTAAATGGATGTGTTTCAATTCAAATTGTTTCCTTTTCTTCCACACAATTCAAATCTAGAAATTATACACTTTCACTTCCAATTTGCACAACACAACACCATATATGCTCCTACTCAATCACGGTGCATTTCTCCACTTGTATAACATTCTTCAACCGAAATAAACATAAGAAGGCAGCATTTAAATTTGAAAATCAATTCACTTTACTAATTGCAACTCCTCCACATTTGGTAAGATGCAAATTTTCAAATTCAAACAAGCACAATTAACTCCTTCACTCTTAATGCTTTTTTGAAATCAAATAACTTCCTTTCTTACACACTAATCAAATCTGGAAAATTGCAAATATCCTCCACAATTCTGAATTCAACAATGCAAAAACAAACACAATTTCAATGATACCAACTAAAGGGGGGTCAAGCACATTTAACTACCTTCCGAAATTGCACTACCTTCCTCTCCTTCACGGTGAAGTCAAGACAAAAAATTACAACAAGATGTCCACTTCTACAACAACAAGTTTCAACTTCCCAAGTAAGATACTCACGCCAATTAGTACCAATACAAACAATTCAATTAATCCTCAATTTCAACAAGGATCAATCACGTAAACATCAAGGTAACAACAACAAAAAAATACATTCACTTGATCCGAATTTCCACTCCCTTGCAATTCGGTTCACAAAGGTAATACCAAAAACTTTCAATTCCCAAAACTTCAATCAACAAAACCCTTCTCATATACCTTCAATTAACTTACGGCAAGATGGAAACAAAGGACAATCCTAATTGCAACAATTCCTCCTCTTAACCATAAGCAACTCACGGCAATAGGAAGATAATAATATAAGGATCAAAAATCTCAAATTCAACAATCCCTCCTCTTAACCTTAAGCTCTGATACCAAAATATGATGTGCTTAAAAGGGGGTCAAGCACAATCAACTAAAAGGGATGAATTGTCAATGATCATCCACGCCACAAACAAAGGAAAAGCCTCAATTCCTCAAGAGAAAATCCGAAATATTGATGAAAAATCAAAAGGATATAAAGAACATCCGATGGCTAGATTTCAATGATGAACAATAGAACATGAAATGAGATTCCAATTCAATTCGAATTACTCCAAATCTGAAATTTAGAACCCTAATTTCAAAGAACAAGAACAACATAAAAGTAACTAATTCCTCACCAGATATGACGCACTAGTTTGGAGTTAGGATCAACTGGTAATTTGTTGATATGACTCACAACAAATTCAAGTCCACTCGCCACAATTTCACTAAGGAAATTGATAAGAGCAATGCTTGAAAGAGTCACTCTCTCTCACGGCAAAGGGGGTTATTTTCTCAAATGTTCAAAAAAACTCCTCAAAAACCCTAATTTGCAAGTATTTATACTTGCACCCTTTAGGGTTAGAATGACTAAAAAATCACAACTATGCCACTATAGGGTGGCTGGTCCTAAAGGTAAAATACAACCAAATAAAATGTCCCGTAAAGCTTACAAAATAAATGGTTTAAACATAAATTACAAGTAAAGAAAATAATCTTCGGCAGGCTAGCTTCATGATGGAATCCGTCGGTTCAACTCATCGCCGGTTCAGGTCGGTCATAGATAACCCACAAGCTGAGTCTTAGTGAGTTTATCCATCGCCTTGTGAAACCAAATAAGCATACCTGTTGGAATATACAATTCATGAATAAGATAAAAGAGGTTAATAATAATTTATTCCGAGGTTGATCTGTTGAAATGGGCCCTCATTGCCAAGATTTGAAATCTTCAATTTTTGTCCTAATGATAGGTCTTGTCGGATTTTGATTCCCATCACTAAAGCTTTCAACTATTCCACATCCTAAATCGTATAAACTGCATTGGCTTAATGATCAAGGAAGTCTGTATGTTACCCAAAGAGCTAAGGTACCCTTCAATATAGGGGATAAGTATTGTGATGAAATTGAATGTGATATCTTTCCCATGTGTGCATCCCATATTTTGCTTAGCAGACCTTGGTTATATGATAGGAGGGTCTTACATGATGGCTTTAGGAATACATATGTGTTCCGAAAGGAGGGCAAACAAATTATTCTGGATCCTATGTCACCTTCAGAGGTCCATAATGTCCAGCAACTGATTAATCGACCATTAGAAGTTAAAAAGACTTTGATGCCATATGATGATTCTGAGGGAAAAAAGGTGTTGTTGATGGGACAGGGTAAGATGGAGAGGCTAATCACAGAAGAGGCTCTGACATACTTACTTCAATTGAGATGTGTATTAGGATTACAGAACCACAATCTCTACCTCCAACAGTTTCTCTAGTATTGAATGAGTATACTGACATTTTTCCTGATGATTTGCTAGTAGGATTACTACCCTTGAGAGGGATAGAGCATGCTATTGATCTTATTCTCGGTTCAGTGTTACCAAACGACCTCCATATTGCATGAATCCTGAGGAGGCTAAGGAATTGAAACGTTAGGTAGATGAATTGGTGGAACGAGGGTTTGTTAGAGAAAGTCTCAGCCCATGTGCTGTTCCCGCCCTTTTTTTCCCAAGAAGGATGGAACTTAGAGAATGTTGTATCGATAGTATAGCCATCAACAAAATCACCATTAAATACAGGTATCCTATTCCTAGACTCGATGATATGTTGGATGAGCTGCATGGTTCACAGGTTTTCTCCAAAGTGGATCTTAAAAGCGGATATCACCAGATTCGGATGAGGGAAAGGGATGAATGGAAAACCGCTTTTAAAACATGTCATGGACTGTATGAATGGTTGGTTATGCCCTTTGGTTTGAGTAATGTTCCTAATACTATTATGAGGTTGATGAACCATGTACTGAAAGAATTTCTAGGAAAATTTGTTGTTGTTTATTTTGATGATATTCTAATCTACAGCAAAGGCCTAGAACAACATGTGGAGCATCTTCGGGTAGTATTTTCAATATTGAGGACACAACAGCTATTTGCAAATATTTAGAAGTGTTCCTTTTGCAAAACTGAGGTAACATTTTTGGGTTTTATTGTGCCAGGTTTAGGTGTTAGGATGGATGAGGAGAAAGTGAGGGCAATCAAAGAATGGCCAATACCTACTTCAGTTACTAAGGTAAAAAGTTTTCATGGGTTTGCATCCTTTTATAGACGCTTTGTCCAAAACTTCAGTAGTATTGTCAGTTCTCTCATAGAACTGACTAAGAAGAGTGTTCCTTTTATTTGGAACGAAAAGGCCCAAAGGAGTTTTGAAGAGATAAAAGAAAAACTCACTTGTGCTCCATTACTGGTCTTACCTGATTTTGACAAAGTTTCTGAATTGGAATGTGATGCATTAGTGATTGGAATTGGTGCTGTATTAATGCAGGAGAAGAGACCCATAGCATATTTACTGAGAAGCTGAGTGGAGCAACTTTGAACTATTCTATATATGATGAGGAATTTTATTCCTTAGTAAGGGCTCTCATAACGTGGCAGCATTATCTCCTCCCGAAGGAGTTTATTATTTATACCAATCATGAACCTTTGAAACATTTCAGGGGATAACATCATTTGTCTAAGCGCTAAGTTAAGTGGTTAGAATTGCTAGAGGGTTTTGCTTATATGATAAAGTACAAAAAGGGCAATCAGAATATTGTTGCTGACGCTTTATCACGATGGTATGTACTTATCACTTCTCTTCAGTCAAAATTGTTGGGTTTTGAGTTGTTGAAAGAACAATATGTATTTGATGAGGAATTCAAAACTGTCATGGGGAGGTGTCTTGGAGGCGGGATGTATAATGGATATTGTGTGATAGATGGTTTTCTGTATAGGTTAGGAAAACTATGTATTCCATCTGGATCTGTGAGGGAATTATTGGTGAGGGAAGCACATACAGGTGGTTTGTCAGGACATTTTGGTGAGAAGAGAACTTTAGCCATATTGAGGGAGAATTTCTATTGGAAAGGTATGATAAAGGATGTCTATAGGGTACTAGAAAGTTGTAGTGTTTACAAGAGAGCCAAAGGGAGGAAAGGTGCATAGGGTGAATATATGCCTTTACCTATACCATCAAAACCATGGACTGATATCAGTATGGACTTTGTGTTGGGATTACCTAGAACACAAAGGGGGAAGGACTCTATTATGGTGGCTGTTGATCGATTCAGCAAAATGTCACACATTGTGCCATGTCACAAAATAGACGATGCTCCTTTTATTACTAACCTTTTTGTGTAAGAAATTGTCAAATTACATGGAGTTTCATAGAGCATAGTGTCAGACAGTGATATTAAGTTCCTTAGTTTATTTTGGAAAACACTATGGAGAAGATTGGGTACTAAACTGATGTATAGTAACTCTTGCCATCCTTAGATAGATGGACAAACAGAGGTTGTCAACCGCATGCTTGGCAATCTACTCAGAGCAATAGTTGGCAAGAATCTTATTGATTGGGACTTTGTCTTCCTATTGTTGAGTTCGCTTACAATAGGTCTACTCATAGTTCAACTAGTAAGTCTCTATTTGAAGTTGTTTATGGCTATAATTCTTCCATCCCATTAGATTTTATAGCTGGACCAGCAACAAAGGAAGAAAGTCTTAGTGAAGTTGACCGAGCCAGACAAATTCAGCACATCCTTTATCGGACAACTGAACACCTTCAAAGACCCAGGAACAACAGAGGATCCAGGGAAACAGACACAAGAAAATTCATCTCTATAATCCAGGTGACTTGGTCTTGATTAATCTTAGCAGGACAGGTTTCCACATAAAAAGTCACGGAAGCTATCTCCTATTTCAGACAGACCATTTAGGGTCTTAAAGCGCATCAACGACAATGCCCATCGCATAGAGTTCCTAGGAGAGTATGGAGTATCAGCAACTTTTAATGTCTCAAATCTCTCAGCATACTTTGTAGATGACGTGCATGAAGATCCATCAGATTTGAAGGCAAATCTTCCAGAAGCCCGAGGAGATGATAGGAATCAGACTCCTATAGACCTATCACCAAAGCCCAAGCTAAGGGTCTCCATAATCTAGCATTAGGGTTTTGCTAGAGAAACCTAATCTTGAGAAAACTAACCTACTTCCTATATCTTTGCACTATAATTTTGATGCATTTCAGCAGGTTCATTTATGATGTGCCTAATCACTCTTAAAAGCACATCCAAAAGACTTAAGAAAAGATATCTCAAGTCTAGGCAAAATCGGATCTAAAAATGGCACTTTTCAAATGAAACCTAATGATGAAATGATGAAATTCAATCAACTAATAATATAATCAGAATACCCCAAAGAAAATTCCTTCTAACAACACTCTAATTTCATATAATCCACGCAAATGAAGCCTCAATTTGACAAAGAAAACCGTTAAGTAAGATCCCTTTCCCAATAGTGAAAATCACGTTTTCAAGTGTAATTTTCAATGATGAACAAATCAAATTGATAAGTACTTCAAATAATCACAAGAATTCGTGAATAATAACATGTAAATTGACCAAGAACTATCTCAAATCAACCCTAGATACAACACACTAGAGAAGAAAAGAAATCACAACAAAATGAAATTGATATAACTCACAATTTCAAGATGTTGCACTCGCCACAATTTCAACTCTTGGGATTGAAATTGATAAGATTTTGGAATTAGGAAAACCCTAAGCCCTCTCACGAAATGTGAAGTGTTTGTTCTGCAAAAATAGCCTCCTTCAAACCCTCTCTTAAGCAAGTATTTATACTTGCTACTCCTAGGGTTAAAAAGTGCTTAAAATTATAAGTTTGCCACTTTTTAGGTGGCTAACCCTAAATGAAAGTTACAAAGAAATAAAAGTGCCCAAAACCAAAATACAACCAAAATAGTTCAATAAAAGAAGAAATATATAAAATAAATGGTCTTCATGATTCCGGTCTTCTATAGGATCCATCGGCTCAGCTCATCACCGGTTTAGGTCGGTCCACGGATAACCCACAAGCTGAGTCTGAGGGAGTTTGTCCATTGCCCTATAGAATATGATAAGTGTGCCTGTTGGAAAACACAATACAAGAATAATAGAAAAGACGTTAATATATAAATAATTTCGGGGTCGATCTGCTCAAAATGGGCCCTCAACACCAAGATTTGAATTCCTTTGGTTGTTGCCCTAATGATAGGTCTTGTCGGAACCTCTTTAGAGTCTTCTCAATCTCCGGATTATAAGTTAGTTCACCTGTCTGAGAAGAACGAGTCATATAAGAATAGAAATAAATTTGACACCAATCCCCGGCAACGGCACCAAAATTTGATGGGTGTCGAATCCAACAAAAATAAAACCTACTCCTAGACAATTATATAATTTGCATATAGTGGTGAGTAGGGTCGAATCCACAGGGATTGGTAAAGATATTTCTATTCAAAGAGAACAATAAGAAAAAGGAAAATGGGGGGGTTTGGTTTGTGAATCAAATAAAGTAAAACAAGGTAAGAAAATCAGATATTGGTAAAAGCCTAGCTAAAGGAATCAAGATGGTTTAATTCTAGGAATTGATCATCAAAGCAAATGTTCTCTATTCTTGTTCTAGATAAATTGGTTATGGTTATTAACAAGCTCTAACAACCTATCTCTCCTTACTTCCTCGATAACCTTAGACAAGCGCTTTGAATTATTTCTTTTATTGATTAAACAACCCTTAGACAAGCGCTTAGGATTTAATTTATCAATAGCATTAAGATCTAGAGAGACTACCAATTCATGCCAGTAGATTATAAGATAACCTATTTAAACATGATCACACACTCCATAACATGAATTCGATCATCTCTTTTATAACCAAACATGTTATTGCGTCACTAAGACTAGAACAATCAAACAATTACGGATTTGACGTGCTAGTTGACAATATATTAACTTGCTAATTGAGTAGAAGAGCTCTATTCATACCAATCAACAAAGATAATAATGACAAAACGATCAGAAGATATATGAATACCCGAAAGCAAAGAATAGAATAAATACAAGTCAATTAGACCTCACAATTCATGGAGAATTAAACATCTATGACCCTTTGGCTAGAAAAGTAGCTTAGCTACTCATGTTCATCAACAAAACGAAAATAAAAGATTGAAACATAATGAACCGTGTTGCCTGCTCTGACTCCTCGTTTCGTTCTTGTCTCCAAGGTGATTCCAGATTCCAAAGTTCAAAAGTTGTCCTAACCCTCTAGGGTTGGCTCTATTTATACTATTAGATGGATAGCATGTGATCTTTTGCTAGCAAGATACGAAAATATCTTTCCTTTTTCAAGTAGATTTCGAGAAGTGAAGATACGTCTGCTTAGCACGCCCCACCACACAGTCGTGGGTTAAGCCGTGCCATCCTCTGTGCATATTCTTCAAGTCTTCACCGCGCCCAGTGTGAACCACGGTTACACACACGGCCAGATTTCAAGACGTGCCTTCGTCTGTGCATAATCTTCAAGTCTTCATCCGTGTCCAGTGTGTAGCATGGTTACACCCACGGCTAGATTTCAAGCCGTGTCTTCATCTGGTTGATGTTCCACACTTCTTCTCCTTGGCACATCTATCTTCCACCACGGCTTCAAGCACAGTTTATCCCACGGGTTCCACCACGGCCGTGCCTTAAGCCGTGTCTCTCTCTGTTCAAAGTCCTCACTTTCGCCTCCTTGTCCAGTGTGTAACACGGTTTGAACCTTGGCCGTGCCTCAAACCGTGCTTCCTCCGGTGGTGTAATTTCTTGTCTTGATCCAAGTTGTAGATGACTTCTCTAAAAATACTTAAATTAGCATCCTTGACTCCATTTAACCTGATTTATCACGATGATAGAATTAAAGTTCCATTTCCTTATGATTTCTATAAAATCAATAATAATTTAACACAATTTATACTATAAAGATTGAGTATAAAATGGCTCTATCAAATTCCCCCACACTTAAACTCTTGCTTGTCCTCAAGCAATTGCATCAAATCAATTGAGAATTCTATCATAATTATACAAACTTTTTTTCATCATTCCAAGCATCTATTCATTTGTAATTCATGACTTGTAGTTTTAATGTCTACTACTTCAACCAAACTGGTTTCCTGTGATTAAATTACTATGGGCAAAATTCAATAGCTAATCTAAACAAAACAAACTTTAATCCTCATGTTTAGCAAAAGAATTTTATTCAAAAGTAAATACTTAATCCACTAAGGAAAAACACCCAATTAAACTTCATTGGACATTAGCAAACATATAATCCTTGCAACATAAAGTAAAAGCATATAGTATAAGCTCTTTGCTAGATATTCTTCCTTTTATACATCTTTGTTTTATTCAATGAATGTTCACATTCATGTTCTTTTGATTTATTCAAGCATCTACTTTGACGGGTTTTTGCCCGCTTCTTTTCATGAACTTTTGCCTTTTTCGCCCTTTCGTTATAGTGAGTTCATTGAGTCGGCAACATCCGAGCTCATCACTCAAGTGACCGGGTTTTGAGATACCCCTACGGACTCTTCCTCACTCTAACATTCAAGTTTGAATACTCTTAACTCAATTAGTTGAATCATTGGAGTAATGGCTATGCTTTTTTTTTTTTTTTCCCCTAAAGTGTTATGATTGCTTTACAAACAACTTCAAAGAGTATACAGTAGCTAATATAACCTAGAAGAAACTTGTTTATTTTCACTTGGGGACTCGACTTACCTTAGACTTCCAATTCTAAAGCTAAATACAAAGAAAATTTTTGTTTCTTAAAGATTTCACTACTTAATTATTAACCATGTATTCTAATCACAGCAGTGGGTGAGTAAAACATTTGAACAAGTAAATTTTTCACATTTTAGATGCTTATTACAACATTTAGTACAATCTCTAGGATTTATGATAATTTTGAAAAAATTGGCTTAAAATTGCTTAAGGACAAAAAATTCAGAGTATAAGTTAGTTCTCTATTCTCTATATTTTATTATCCTCTCCCCCACACTTAGCTTGAACAGTGTCCTCACTGTTCCTAATTCAGCACAATTGAAGAGGAATTAACAACAAAAAGGGACATTAGAGAATAAGAGAGAGGAAATATTGGTACTTCCCTGGTATTGGAGTGCTCCCTTTAGCTCGGAAAAAGTGTCATCTAATGATATGTATCCTTGCTGCAGCCGACCCAAAAAGAGTTCAAGACTACACAAAAATCAAAACACACTAAACTAAAACAAAACAAAACTAAAACAAACCAAAACTAATGAAAAAACAAAACTTTTTTTTTTTTTTTACATGGGTTGCCTCCCATGAAGCGCCTTTCTTTAACGTCTTTGGCTAGACGTTCCTGGCTAAATATTCGGATAAGGATTTGGATTCCACCTTGGTGCCTGTGGTAATGGGTTAATAACATCCGCAACAAAAATAGGAGATGGGTTAAAACATCCGAAACAAAAACAGGAGAGAATCGTTAGGGTGTTTCATGGCATCATAAATGTTAAATCTAATCACTTCACCATCAAATTCCATAGTGAGGGTGCCATCATTTACATCGATTTTCTTTTTTAGAAGTTTAAGGAAGGGTCGCCCTAATAATATCAGGTTGAAGTATGAGAATCACTATCGTCCATGTCAAGCACAAAAAAATCAGCAGGAAAAACCAACCCATTGACTTGAACTAAAACATCCTCTAGAACTCCTCAGGATAAACATTGGACCTATCAGCAAGTTGAACAATAATACCTTTTCCTTTAAAGGACCAACATTTAAAGTTGATAAACAGACAATGGCATGACATTGATAGAAGCTCCTAGATCACACATGGCTTTAGCGATTCTAAGATTACCTATTTTGCAAGGAAAGTAAACATACCTGGATCCTTACATTTAGGAGGAAGCTTCTTTTGAATAATAGCTGAAACATTTTCACTCACACTAATCTTTTCATTGCCTTTCAGCTTCCTTTTGTTAGTGCACAAGTCCTTGAGGAATCTAGCATAGCACGGTATTTGCTTAATTGCATCAATAAAGGAATATTTACCTCGACTTCCCGAAACATTTCCAGAATCTCTTTTTCTTCCGCTTTCCTTCTTGGATTTCGCTAATCTGGAGGGGAAAGGAGGTGGTATCAATGTGACCTTCGATGGCTCAACTAGAGACTTGCTAATCTGGTCACCCTACTGGCTCGGAGTCGAAGTCTCTTTCTTGGTTCTCTTCCTAAAGATTAGACGGATGTCCTTTCTTATTTGATCCCCGCAATTCTGTTCCACCCTTTTCAAGGTAATTGCATTAACGCTTTGCTTCGGTTTGTAATAGTTTGAGAAATAACTTACCTGAGTTTTAACCTGTTTACGACTGAAGCAAATTGGCTTACCTGATTCCCAAGTTTTTAATGTTTGTTTTTTTCCCCCCTGAAATTGTTTGGTATTTACAACTAGGACTTAACAATTCCCCAAGGGGGATACCTGAAGTGGGAAAACTTGGGGTACGTAGTGTGATGGTTAGGCTGAATTTTTGGAAACTTTGTTGAGGGTTATTTCCATATCGGAAATTAGGATGATCCCTCCATCCAGGATTGTAAGTATTCAGTAGGGGTCATACTTTCCTTTTTGGCTGTCCTGGGGAAACCCCCACAGCATTAGCGTGTTCATTTGTCATCTTGCAAAGTGGGGCACATGTCGGTCGGAGACTAGGAGCACACAAAAATTCCCAAGCTTTTTCCTGTTGGGGTTTTTCCAAAGCTGCTGCTGCACAAGGGAGGGTTTGATTGAAATTTGATGTTCAAGGTTTTCACACTTACCCCATTTACTTCCTTGAAGACGTATCGTGCCTTTAAACCCCAAAATTTTTGTGAATTAGCACCTAATGGAGATCAATTCCCTAGCTTTACCCGGGTTTTTTTTACTTGCGCCTCCACTTCCATCCCTCATCTTTCTCTCCATCGAATAGGCCCTCGTAAGGGATTGGATAAAAGGGGGTTTTTAGAAATTTTCCCCTGTTGTGGGCGCTTGCACACATTCTTGAACCCCCCAATATATGAAGGTTTCGGTTCCCTTTTTTTATCCACAAATTTTTTTTCTTTATACCAGCGGCTCTGGATGCGGGGGAAAAATTTGTCCAAGAAAAGTCTACCCTATCTTCAATGGGATAGAACCTGGAGGCAAATAAAACAACCCTCTTTGCTTTTGTACTTAAGAAAAGGAAAAAACGTAACTTGATTTGATCGTCGGGTTTTTCCTTGGCCCAACTAGAACACACTATATGGAATTTTTTTCAAAAGCTTGGAGGATCTTCTTTTTTAAGACCATAAATGTAGGTGCAATGTATCAACCCAGATTTCAATTGAATTCCACGGCTAGTTCGGGGGTAGTGAATACAAATGGTTTTTGATTCACATCCGGCGCAGCCAACTCCCTTAAGGTTCTCCGAGATTCGCCATGTCGTCCCTTTTTCGAATCAAAGGATAAAACTGACAAGTCCATACTAAGTTGGGTTTGGGGGGATGATCTAGTTCTTGTCGAACCTCTTTAGAGTTTTCAATCTCCGGTTTATAAGTTAGTTCACCTATCTGAGAAGAACGAGTCATACAAAAAATAGAAATAAATTTAACCAATCCCGGCAACGGCCCCAAAATTTGATGGGTGTCGAATCCAACAAAAAAAAACCTACCCCTAGACAATTATATGATTTGCATATAGTGTGAGTAGGGTCGAACCACAGGGTTGGTAAAGATATTTTATTCAAAAGAAAAAATAAGAAAAAGGAAAATGGGGGGGTTTGGTTTGTGAATAAAATAAAGAAAAAACAAGGAAAAAACAATATTTAAAAGCCTACCCAAAGGAATCAATGGTTTAATTTAGGAATTGATCATCGATGAAAATTTCTCTATTTTTGTTCTAGTAAATTGGTTATGGTTATTAACAACTCTAAAACCTATTTTCCCTTTTTTCCCTCGAAAACCCCCAGACGAGCGTTTGAATTTTTTTTCTTATTATTAAAAAAAACCCTTAGACAAGGTTAGGATTTAATTTTCAAAGCTTTAAAGATCTAGGAGACTCCCAAATTTCATGCCAGTAGATTAAAGATAACCTATTTAAACATGATCACACACCTCCTAAAATGAATTCGATCATCTCTTTTAAAACCCAAAATTTTATTGCGTCACAAGAAGAACAATCAAAAAAATTCGGTTTTTCGTGCTAGTTGACAATAATTAACTTCTAATTGAGTGAAGAGCTTTTTTCTCCCAATAAAACAAAGTAATAAGACAAAAGATCAGAAGATATATGAATACCCGAAAGCAAAAAATAGAATAAATCAAGTCAATTAGACCCAAAATTTCGGGAAAATTAAAATCTATACCCTTTGGTAGAAAATTTGCTTAGTACTCATGTTCATCAAAAAAACAAAAAAAAATTGAAACAAATGAACCGTTTTGCCTGCTCTGACCCCGTTTCCTTCTTGTCCCCAAAGGTGATTCCGATTCCAAAGTTAAAAAGTTGCCCCAACCCCTCTAGGTTGGCTCTTTTTAATTTTAAAGGGGTTAGATGTGATCTTTTCTAGCAAGATGTAAATATCTTTTTTTTCAAGAGATTTCGAGAATGAAGATACGTTGCTGGCACCCCCCCACCACCGGCCGTGGGTTAAACCCGTGCCATCCCTTGCATTTTCTTCAAGTCTTCAACCGCCCCGTGTGAACCCGGTTACACAAAAGGCCAGATTTCAAGACGGTTGTCTGAAAAATCTTCAAGTCTTACCCGTGTCCAGTGTTGCAGGTTTAAACCCCCCAGGGCTAGTTTTCAAGTTGTCTTCATCTAGTTGATGTTCACACTTTCTTCCCCTTTGGCACATCTATTTCCACCACGGGTTCAAGCACGGTTACCCCAGGGTTCCCCACGGCCTGCCTTAATCGTTCCTTTTTTTGTTCAAATCCTCATTTTCGCCTCCTTGTCCAGTGTTAACACGGTTTGAACCTTGGCCGGCCTCAAACCTGCTTCCCCCGGGGTTAATTTTTGTCTATCCAAGTTGTAGAGACTTCTCTAAAAATACTTGAATTTGATCCTTGACGCCATTTAACCTAATTTATCACGATGATAGAATTAAAGTACCTTTCCTTATGATTTCTATAAACAATAATAATTTAACACAATTTTCATAAAGTGGTATAAAATGGCTCTTCAGTACCGTAGCTCTTTGGGTTACATCAAATGCCCCGACATTAACCAATGCAATGTTACGGTTCGGATGTGGAGTAATAGCAAGTTTTAGTTTCGATACCGTCAGCGCTACCCATTGGGAAACTACCACCTCAACATAAAGGGAAATAAATTTCCCTTTACCCCACAAGAAG
>JBBMOL010000286.1:646961-698883 GCA_037954665.1 Laguncularia racemosa | reverse complement strand
TTTTCTTGCCTTGGTTTCTCACCAATTAAATTCACAATTGGCAGCAATTAAATACATATACAATACTCAATTCACCACCACATAACTCCCCTTCTACTCACGGTCCTAATATGTTCACGCCACTAGCAACAATTATCTTTATAACACAAACAACAATCAACGCCAAATATACACACCTTTCACTAAGTTTACCAAAACATACCACTACATACACTCCTCTTCAAGACACGATGTACTTTCCCCACTTCCACACAAATATCAAACCGCAACTTCAATAACACAGGCAACTCAAATTTCAAATTCAAAATGAGTTCAATAATTGCAATATTCTACAAATGGTAAGAGGCTTTTTCAAATTCAAAAGATACACAATTAACTATGACATAATGTGTATTTGAGATTTTAAATTGACCTCTTAATGTATACTTTCAATTCTGATTTCAAATATGAAAATAATAATTGTGATTCCTCTAATTTCTGAAAATGCACACACTACACAATTCTACTTCACAATTGAAACACCACTCTTCCCCTTTACTGTTTGCTATCCATACACTACACTCTCACACTTTAGCCTCAATGTGCAGCACCTTACTTCACACAACTTCCATAAATTCACACTGCCACACACACTTACACACACACAATAAGTCACACCGCTACTCACACTAAACATATACAACTTCACTAAATTTTTACAAACACAACTCTACAAAAAAAAACCACGGTGCACAACCTCCCCAATACAACACACACAATACTTCAAAGTATATACTTCCTTATCACTACATAACTCCAATTCACACCATAAACCACAAGCAATGGCAGCAACAAAATTCAAATTTGAAATCACTTCACTAAATGTAACCTTCTCCACAAATGGTAAAAAACAATTCAAATTCAAATAATGCTTATTTAATGCTACTCAATGAATTACTTCAAACTTAAAAAAAGAATTTGAATTTCAAATGGATGCTTATCCTTCCACACACTTCAAGTATGGAAATGGTAAAATATTCTCCTCAATTTCGAAATCAACAAAAGTCACACTTCTCTTTTTACTACAAATTATTGTATTTCCAATTCCATAATCAAACACTAGGAAATACACTTCTTACTTTTCCTTCCAACCTCACGTCAACAGCAAAATGATAAGGATTCACAATTGCCCCATGTCTACAACAACAAGTAGCAACTACAACTCCTCAACAACACAATTAGACAATTCAAGCTTCACGTTAAGAAAATTCAAATCAATGCGCTATTCAACGATTCCCTAACTTTCGAATTCAAATTGCAATCAATCCCTCCTCACAACCTCAAGCTCTGATACCACAAGATGGTGTGCCTAAAACCAAGATTAAGCACATGCAAAACCAATTTGAAAAACAATTAGACAATGTCAATCAAACTAGTTCAACAATTGCACAATTCCTCAATATTTATGAACCAATTCCCACAACAAGGAAGTGATCAAGAATGAATCCAAGTATGATGATGCTTTGATACCAAATGATGATGTGCTTGAAAGGGGATTAAGCACAATAAAAACAACCTAAATAACAACCTCAACAGACAAGATCAAATTCGGTTCAAAAGTGAGACAATTTGCGTGAACCTTAATTGATGGAAGATAATCCGAATGATAAAATCAAGGAGATGAAATCCACAAAGATGATAAGTCTCAATTGAATCAATTAACCAACTTAAGTTCCAAGAGAATTCCAATCAACAATACATAAATTAATCACAACAAGGAAAATTCCATGCTACAAGTGTAAAGAAAATTTGATGGTAATAATAAGTGCTAAAACTAATCAATCTTATAACATCATGAAATGATTACAAATGCAATCAAATTCTGACCAAGAAATATTCCAATTTAACCCTAGATATTACACACTAGAGAAGAAAAGAAATCACAACAAAATGAAATTGATATGACTCACAATTTCATGTGTTGCACTCATCACAATCTCAATTCCTGGGATTGAAATTGATAAGAGGAAATTGAACTAGGGAAAACCCTAAGCTCTCTCATGTAAAGTGAAGGTGTCTGATGAAGGACGAAATACTTTTAATTCCTAGATGATTTCAAGTTATTTTTGTTGTAAATCGAGTGGAAATCATTTAGAATTGGTACTTAATAGCATAATGTATCGCTTTCAGGTGATATGGAACCTATCACGAAGAAATCAATTGGATTCATCAAGAAAAGAAAAGGAAAAGCCAAGCTTTTTGCCTATACACCCCTCCATATAGGGTGTATGGAATCCATACGGGGCCGTATCAACCCAGACCAGCCCCCTCCAAAATGCACAGAAGGCACTAATGCCCTTTCCATACGGGGTGTATGGATCAGTGACGACTTTAATTTGCTTGATATTTGCCCCTTTTCTCTTACTTTGTACATGTATATATATATATATATATATATATTTAAGTGGAGAGAGAAAGGGGCAGACTTAGGGTTTACATTTAACACACACCTCACTTTTCTCTCTTGGAGCAACAACACAAGAAGGTCATTATCTCAACCAAAGCATTCAAGATTCTAACTTCCGGGTGGTAATCATGAACTCTAGTTGCTCTCCTATCAATTGTAATTACATTCTCTCTCTCATGGAGGAGTAATCTAGAGATCTAGATCTCTTTTGAAACCATTCTTGTCATGTGATGAAGGATTGATCTTAATGAAGACGTATTGATGTTCTTTTGTTTCATTACTTGTTCTTGATGTGTATCTTAGATTTATATTTCTGGAGTATGAATCTATGTTTGATTTCATTTAAGTTAATTGAGAAATTGCTTGTATGATTAGATCTAAGGGTAATGAATGAGATTTGATCATGATTCTAGAGATAGGATAGTGAAAATCTTCTGTTTACCAACCGAAAGGTGAGAGAGTCAAGTGCTTCATGCAATCCTAGGTTGCTGTTAGTTGAGAAGAGATTCTAACGGATAAATCTAGGATTAGATAAGCTAATAGATTTGAGAGAACTATTAGTTTGACTAATTAAACTCCACAGCTTAAGAACTAGATTGTTTTATCTTTTGTTTCTAATGATTCACATGGCATGAATGGGATTAGAGAGAGGTCTAGGTTGCTTAGTTATTGATTCAGACTCGTGTTTTGTTAAGTTCCTTTTCTTTAGCTCAGTACATTTTATAATTTGTCTCTTTTAGTTAAGTTCATTAAATCATTTACTCGCTTTGATCTGTTGGATAATAGGAATGGAGTAAATATTAGTAATTGGTGAACTTTAATCTTCCTTGGAACGACCCTGATTTTGAACACTATATTACGCTACGATAGGTGCGCTTGCCTATTGCATCGTAGTTGGAAGCAAGGAACAGGTTTATAAATTATTAAGCTACGATCCGCAAGATCAAGTTTTTGGCACCGTTGCCGGGGAATTATTAAGGATTTCACCTTTATTAAGAACACTTCTTACTTATTAATTCAACCATTTTCTTTTTATTTGTTTCGTTGATATTCATCTGGTTGATTGAATAGTGAATCTACTGACTTTCTACATCTCTTGACAGTGCATGACCAGAGGCCATTCCAAGGAACTTGTTGACTTCAATCTAGAACCTGAAAGAGTTATTTGAAGATACAATAAGAGAGGAAAGTTTAAGGCAGAAGCTTCATCAATAAGTCTAAGGGAAGACTCACCAAAAGGAGAGATGGAGAATGTACCAGAAGATGATCCGGTTGAAAACCCTCCGCCCCCTCACCAGATAGTTCAAAACAGGGGAAGAGTGAATGGTCTTCCAAGAACCAATTTGGATTATTCTCGACCAAATCTTCAAGGTATAACTTCCAGTATTGTCAGACAACGGGTTCGGGCCACCAATTTCGAGATAAAGCCAAGTATGATCAAGATGGTTCAAGACAATGCCCAGTTTGAAGGATTACGGGATGAAGACCCCACAACACATGTTCGACTCTTCTTAGAGTTGTGCGACACTTTCAAGTTTAATGGGTTTAGCGAAGACACAAAAAGGCTTAGACTTTTCCCATTTTCCTTAAGGGGGAAAGCTAGGCAATGGTTGGGGAACTTACCCAATGAGTCCATCACGACATGGGATGATTTAGTAACGTGATTCATAGATAGATACTTTCCTCCCTCGAAGACTGCCAAACTTAGATCGGAGATACAAGGATTCTATCAGAAGGACTCAGAAACTCTCTTTAAGGCATGGGAGAGATTCAAGGAATCATTGAGAAAATGTCTACATCATGGGATTCCCGAATGGTGGCAAGTTCAGTTATTTTATAATGGGCTGAATTATCAGACAAAGCAAACGATTAATGCAGCTGCTGGTGGGACTCTCAAACATCAAACCCCAGAGGAAAGCTTACGTCTTTTTGAAGACATGGTCGAAGACAATTATGAGAGCTCACGTGGTCGAATTAGAGAAAGAAGGACTCTTGGTGTTATGGAGATGGACGTAGCCTCTACTATACTTGCTAAGGTTGATGCGTTAGCAAGACAAGTCAATCAAATGTCTACCTCGTCTCAACAAGTAGCAACTGTAGAGCCTTACTTTGATGAGGGAACCGACACAGCCTATGTTGATTATGTGGGAAGTTCATCTCGACCTCAAAACAACCCATATAGCAACACTTATAATCCGGGTTGGAGGAATCACCCAAACTTTTCGTAAAGCAAGAACAACAACATACAAAGGAATAACCCTAATCCTCCTCCAGGCTTTTAAAGACCATCTGGCCAATCATCTAAGTCGTCGGTTGAGGAGATGCTGACTAAGCTGGTAAAAGATTTTGAAGAAAGAGATAAGTCCGTCCACTAGATTTTGAAAAATCAAGAGACCACTCTTAAAAATCATGATGCATCTATTCACAACCTGGAGACACAAGTCGGCCAAATGGCTAAACTTCTATCAGAAAGGCCTCAGGGCTCACTCCCAGGAAATACAGAACCAAACCCTAGAGAACATGTTAAGGTAATAACTTTGAGGAGTGGTAAGGAGCTGCATTCCAGGGTTTAGGAAGAAGAGAACGAGGTAATTGAGTTGACCAAGGAACCAACTACCATCAAGAATAAGGGTAAACAGCTAGATGAGCGAGATTCCACATCAATGCCCGTCCTAGAATACAAGCCCACCATTCCCTATCCAGCCAGATTAAAGAAAGCTAAAACTGATGAACAGTATGGGAGATTCCTGGAAGTGTTTAAACAGTTGCATATCAACCTTCCCCTGGTTGAGGTACTAACTCAAATGCCAAAATATGCAAAATTTTTAAAGGAATTGTTATCAAACAAGAGGAAATTGGAAGAATTTTCTACTGTAACTTTGGGAGGAGAGTGCTCAGCTGTGATCCAAAATAAACTACCTAAGAAGCTCAAAGATCTTGGGAGTTTTACAATTCCTTGTCTTATTGGGAATTTATCAGAGGAAAAAGCATTGGCAGATTTGGGAGCAAGCATCAACCTTATGCCTTACCAATTATTTAAAAAGCTGGGGTTTGGGGAAGCCAAGCCAACAAGAATGAGCTTGCAATTGGCCGACCGATCAGTAAAATTCCCAAGGTGGGTAGTGGAAGATGTGCTAGTAAAAGTCCAAGACTTCATTTTTTCCAACAGACTTCGTCATCCTTGATATGGAAGCTGACGTGGAGATTCCTCTCATTCTGGGAAGACTATTTCTGGCTACGGCAAGGGCTGTGATAGACGTAGGAGATGGGAAGTTGGTCCTGCGAGTGGGGAATGAAGAGGTTATAGTAAAGATGCCAGATGTTCTAAAACAAAGTATGCATCATGATGATACATGTTTTGCCGTAGATTACCTTGATGTGATGGTGTCTGACATTATGGGAGAATTGTTGGCTAATGATGAAGTGGAGTTTTGCGTAATGAGTGATGGAGAAGAAGAATTCGAAAGTGAGGTATTGAGATCAGTTGTAAAGCAGCTTAATGACCATGCCGAATTAAAAAAGGATAGAGGCTTTGAGGATATAAGTCGTTCCAACATCCATAAGTCTAAGCCATCTACAGAGGAGCCCCCCAAATTGGAGCTCAAATAACTACCAAGTTATCTTCAATATGCATTCTTGGAAGAAGGTTCTAAACTTCCAGTCATCATATCTTCGAATCTCAGCAAAGATCAGAAGGAGAAGCTCTTACTTGTTCTTGGTGAGCATAAGAAAGCTATTGCCTGGAAGATGGCTAATATAAAGGGCATTAGTCCCTCATTTTGTACCCATAAAATCCTATTGGAAGATGATGTTAAGCCTATGATCCAACCTCAGCGAAAACTGAACCTAAACATGAGGGACGTGGTAAAAAAGGAAGTAGTAAAACTACTTGATGCGGGGATGATCTACCCAATCTCTGATAGCCTATGGGTAAGTCTTGTACAAGTCATTCCAAAGAAGGGTGGTATGACCGTCGTGCCAAATGAAAAAAAATGAGCTTATTCATATGAGAACAGTCACTGGGTGGAGAGTATGCATTGATTATCGCAAACTCAACGAGGCCACTAGAAAAGATCACTTCCCTCTTCCATTCATTGATCAAATGCTAGAGAGGCTGGCTGGGCACACTTACTATTGTTTCCTGGATGGAATGTTCGGGTATTTTCAAATCCCCATTGCACCGAAAGACCAGGAGAAGACAACCTTCACTTGTTCATTTGGGACCTTTGCTTATCGACGAATGCCTTTTGGACTGTGCAATGCACCAACCACCTTTTAGAGATGCATGTTGGCCATCTTTGAAGACATGATTGAAGATAGTATGGAGGTATACATGGATGATTTTTCAGTTTATGGGGACTCCTTTGATGAATGCCTTGATTATTTGAAGCTAGTCTTGCAAAGATGTGAGGACACTAATCTGGTGTTGAACTGGGAGAAGTGTCATTTTATGACACAAGAAGGGATTGTGCTAGGCCATAAAATATCCAAGAAGGGAATTGAAGTGGATGAGGCAAAGGTGGAAGCAATATCCAAACTTCCTCCACCATCTTCAGTAAAGGCAATAAGAAGCTTCCTAGGCCATGCCGGTTTTTATTGTCGATTTATCAAAGATTTTTCAAGGATTGCAAGGCCGATGACAAAGCTCTTGGAAAAGGATGCCCCTTTTGAATTCACTCAAGGATGCCTTGATGCCTTCAACCTTCTTAAGGAAAAACTTACTCATGCTCTTATTATGGTCACACCAGATTGGAGTCTTCCCTTCGAGTTGATGTGTGATGCAAGTGATCTAGCTGTTGGGGCTGTGCTGGGACAACACAAGGATAAATATTTCCAACCCATCCATTATGCAAGCAAGACATTAAATTCTGCACAAGAGAACTATATAACAATTGAAAAGGAATTATTGGCGGTTGTCTTTGCTTTTGATAAATTCCGCCCCTATCTCATTTTATCCAAGGTCATAGTATATACAGACCATTAAGCTTTGAAGTATTTGTTGACAAAGCAAGACACCAAACCACGTCTCATAAGATAGATCCTACTCCTCCAAGAATTCCACCTTGAGATTAAAGACAAGAAAGGTTCCGAAAACTTAGCAGCTGATCATCTGTAAAGGTTGGAAAATCCACACTTACAAAAGTTCAATGATTCAGACATCAATGACGAGTTTCCAAAGGAGAGATTGTTTGTGGTGTGCTCTTTGGAAGAATCTAGCACACCATGTTGATAAGAGTAAATTAATCCTTATAAATCATGGGCATTAATGATGAATTTGTGTAATTTTTTGAATAAAATCAATGCGGATTTGGTACTTAACAGATAAATATATCAGTTTCAGGGTATAATACTAAAGAGAAGTGGAAAGATAACAAAAGGAGCATGATTGGAGCTCAAAAGATCAAGTTAAAGCTACTTATGGACAACATAAGGAAAGCCACGCCCGTGTCATGAGCCGTGTGCATGCTTGAGGATGAAATTTGTCACTTGGAAAGGAAGCACGACTTGTGATATGGGTGTGCTTGAAGCCATGGCAGACGTTGAGGAGAAATAGAAGAGTCTAGAGCCTGGCACGGTTTGTAATCTAGCCGTGTTTCTAGCCGTGCCATACACTGAACAAGGATGAGGAATTGTGGATTATTGACCAGAGGGAGACACGGTTTGAAATCTGGTCGTGTTGGTGGGTGTATCAGGCGTATGTTATTCACTTTTCGAGATTTACTTGGAAAATTAAAGATATATTCGTATCTTTCTAGCTGAAGATCCTCTACCATTCCCTGAAGAGTATAAATAGAACCAATCAGAGAGAGAGGGGAGGGGGAGGCACGAGAACAACCCTAGAGAAGAGAGGTTAGAAGAGTTTCCAGAATTGAAGCCAAGATCTTTATGTTTATCTCATGGGTTTATTGATGGATTCTAATATTTTCCCTTTTGTTCTCTTTTTTAGATCCATGAGTAGTTAATTGTTTTATACCTGATCCCTCGAGAAACCCCTAATTGTCATGTAATGGATTTGTTGATGTTTCAATGATTAATCCTGATCTTTGAGTTTATTCATGTTGCAATCATGGTTTGTTTATCTTGATATGTGCGCAGTATTAGGATCGAATTAGATCTCTATTAATAAGATTGAGAAATCTCTTAATAGAGTAGATCTGGCATGAATAAAAAGACTACTTATAATCCTAGAGATAGGTTATAGGAGGTTTTCTGTATTGAATGAGGTCATGGTGGTCTGGTTCAATTGAGAGTCCTAGGATTTTATTGAAATCTTAATTATGTTAATTAAAGAGAGATCTTAATTGACTTAATTAGGATTAGGGATTATTGATCTTGAGAATGACCTTAATCTAGTGTAAGAAACTTCGCAGATCAGAGATGTTGTGTATTAATCATTGGAAAGTTTGTAATTGAATAAAAGTTGCATGATAATTAGTGGTGGAACTTGGGTAAGGTATGTTTAGATAATTGAATTAACTAAAGGAGTATTTGAATATCTTTAATCTGATCATTTAATTCGTTCCTTTCAGATTTAATCAGTATATAGGGTAATTAAGTTCATCAATAGTGAGAAGTTAAATAGTAGGATAATCGTTAGTACTAGTACTTATAAGTCTTCGTGGGATCGATACCTGTACTCCAATGCTATATTGCTAATTGATAGGTATACTTGCCTGAGAACTGATCATAAGCTAGGATTGAGTATAGGATTTGACTTGTTAGAACGATCAGATCGTTAATCAAGTTTTTGGCGCCGTTGCTGGGGACTTTTAATATTAGGAAAACTTGACGCCTACTACTTTAACTATATATATATTTTTTGTTGTAAATTATTTCTCTTAGTTTCATTCGTGCTTCCATTCAAATTTGTTGAGGAAACTAAGTTCATCGTTTGTTTTTCGCAGTTTATGATAAGGAGCTCTTCATCTAAGCTTCTTGACCTTGATCCTGAGATTGACCGAACTTTTAGAAGGCGATTGAAAAGTGCTGAGGAGATAGTAAGGAATTTGAATTTCGACGAACCTTTAGAAAGTGAAGAAGCAACATCAGTGGCTGACAAGGAAGCTTATATCACCCGTGGTAACACAGAAGCTGAACCAATGGTAGATGAATGAAGGATGATGGTTGAATATGCCCGAACTACTCTAGGCAGCACTGGTTCGTGTATTGTGCAACCGGCAATAGAGGCCAACAACTTCGAAATCAAGGCCTCTACAATGCACATGATTCACAATCAATGCCAGTTTGACGGTTTGCCTGACGAGGACCCTCATGCACACATCCAGATGTTCTTGGATATTTGTGCAACTGTCAAGCAAAACGGGGTATCTGAGGAAGCGCTGAAATTGCGACTTTTCCCTTTCACTCTTCGGGGGAAAGCAAGGCAGTGGTTTAGTTCACTAAACCGGGATTCCATAACCACTTGGACCCAGATGGTGGAGACTTTCTTAGACTATTATTTCCTACCATCGAAAATTGCCAAGTTGAGAAATGATATCACATCATTCACCCAACTAGACCACGAGCCCCTGCATGAAGCGTGGATCAGATTCAAGGATCTTCTTAGGCGGTGTCCACATCACCAAATGCCTAACTGGCTGCAAGTTTCTACCTTCTATAATGGGCTTGACTATGTAACTCGACAGACAATTGATGCTGCTGCTGAGGGTACTCTGAATGTGAAGATGCCGGAAGAGTCGTTGAGTTTGTTTGAGAACATGGCCAAAAATAATCACCAGTGGAGCTATGGTAGACAAAAGCACAGGGCAGCGGGTATTTATGAGGTCGATTTGATGACAGCAATTGCAGCAAAAGTAGATGCGCTTGCTTCAAAAGTTGAAGGGAAGGTTGTATATCAACCATCCCAATACTGCTCAACTGAACCTCATTCCAACAATGCGGTATCTGAAGTGCCAGAGCATGTTGAGTATGTAGGGAACCCCATAAGGCCACAGAACAATCCCTATAGCAACACATATAATCTAGGGTGGTGCAATCATCCCAATTTCTCATGGAGTAATCAGCAATTTCCAAGGGGTAATGCACCTGCTCCTGGATTCTAAAGACCAGCTCCACCTCCTTTCCAAGAAAAGAAATCTAGTCTTGAGGATATGATTGCGAAGTTCATTCAAACGTCGGAGCAACGCCAATAGTCCACAGAGGCAGCTTTAAGAAATCATGAAGCCTCAATCCACAACTTGGAAAACCAGGTGGGGCAGGTCTCCAAAGCGCTTGCTGAGCGACTACAAGGGTCTCTCCCTAGAAATACAGAGACCAACCCAAGGGAACACGTGAAGGCAGTGATTCTTAGGAGTGGAAAGGAAGTGAAATCAGATAAGTGTGGCGAGACTCTTGTTGTTAGGAAGGGGAATGAGACTGTTGATAAGGGTGAGACCACTAATAAAGCAGAAAAAGGCAGAATTCTAAAGGAAAGAACAAAAGACTCGGAAGCTAAGAAGACACCTATCGTCCAGCCCTATAAACCCCCATTGCCATATCTTGCAAGGCTACGGAACGACAAAGATCGGGAACATTTCGGTAAGTTTCTGGATTTTTTCAAACAGTTACACTTCAACTTACCACTTGTGGAAGCCCTTTCTCAGATGCCCAGGTATGCCAAGTTCTTGAAAGATTTGCTGTCTAATAAGAAGAAGATGGAAGAGATCTCCACTGCAACAATTGGTGCGGGTTGTTCCGCGATTTTACTAAACAAGCTTCCAAAGAAATTGAAAGATCCAGGGAGTTTCACCATACCATGTTTCATTGGTAATCTACTCGTAGAAAAAACATTAGCAAATCTGGGGGCTAGTATAAACTTGATGCCATATTCACTTTTTCAAAAGCTGGGATTAGGGGAGCCAAAGCCCACACGAATGAGTCTTCAATTGGCAGACCGATCAGTGAAGTTTCCTAGAGGGGTTATTGAAGATGTATTAGTGAAAGTAGAGACTTTCATCTTCCCGGTTGATTTTGTGATCCTGGACATGGATGTTGACACTGAAGTTCCTCTGATCTTGGGACGTCCCTTTTTAGCCACAGCCCGAGCAATCATTGATGTGGCTGAGGGCTGATTAGTGCTGCGCATTGGGAAAGATGAGTTAGTGGAACAGATACCGGTTGTGATGAAGAAATCGGTGAGTTCTGATGATACTTGTTATGCTATTGATTTGACTGATACCGTTGTGGAAGATATCTTATGTAAGGATCCATTAGAGTTGAGTTTGAGTGTATGTGATATTGAAGAGATGGATGATTGTGCAGTACAAGAAATGTTGACTCATCTTGATGGCAAGGAAAAACTTGGGTTAAAAACAGAAAGGGAGAATATTGATGCAGGAGATGTTACCAGATTGAAGCCCTCTATCGAAGATCCTCCAATCCTGGAACTGAAGCAACTCCCTGACTATCTGGAGTATGCTTTCTTAGAGAAGGACTCTCAGTTGCCGGTCATCATTGCAGCCGGGCTAACCATTGTTCAGAAGGAAAAGCTCTTGAAGATCTTGAAGGAGCATAAGCGTGCCTTGGCATGGAAAATCTCGGATATCCAAGGGGTTAGTCCATCTTTTTGCACACACAAAATCCTGATGGAAGACAATTTCAAACTAGTGGTGCAAGCTCAAAGACGACTTAATCCAAACATGAAAGAAGTCGTTAAGAAAGAGGTAATCAAGTTGTTAGACGCTGGGCTAATTTATCCTATTTTTGATAGTTCATGGGTAAGCCCCGTCCAGGTGGTGCCAAAGAAGGGGGGAATGACGGTGGTCCTAAATGAGAATAATGAGCTCATACCAATGAGGACGGTGACGGGATGGCGAGTCTGCATTGACTATCGCAAATTAAATGAAGCCACTCGCAAGGACCATTTTCCTTTGCCTTTTGTCGATCAGATGTTAGAGAAGCTTGCTAGACGTATGTTCTACTGTTTTCTAGATGGGATGTCAGGATATTACCAGATACAAATTGCCCCTGAAGATCAAGAGAAAACTACCTTCACATGTCCCTATGGCACGTTTGCTTATAGGAGGATGCCCTTTGGGTTATGTAATGCACCGGCCACTTTTTAGCGGTGCATGTTAGCGATTTTCGAAGATCTGGTTGAAGATATCATGGAGGTATTCATGGATGACTTTTCCGTGTTTGGGGATTCATTTGATTCTTGCCTGCAGAATTTGGAAAGGGTGCTCATACGTTGTGAAGAAAACAACTTAGTTCTGAATTGGGAGAAGTGTCACTTCATGGTGACTGAAGGTATTGTCTTGGGACATAAAATATCTCAGCAAGGGATTGAAGTAGATGATGCCAAAGTTGATACTATAGCCAAACTTCCCCCACCTTTTTCGGTTAAAGCTATTCGGAGTTTTCTGAGACATGCTGGATTCTATAGACGATTCATCAAGGAGTTCACCAAAATTGCTCGTCCTCTCACCAGGTTGTTGAAGAAGGACATCGCCTTTGATTTCAATGATGAATGTCTCCAAGCTTTTGAGGCGCTGAAGGAGAAACTGACTAAGGCTCCTATCATGGTGGCTCTAGATTGGAACCTACCATTTGAACTAATGTGTGATGCCAGCGACTATGCTGTAGGAGCTGTCCTGGGTCAAAGAAAGGATAAGTATTTCCAGCCGATATACTACACCAGCAAAACTCTAACCGGTGCTCAAGAGAATTATACCACTACTGAGAAGGAGTTATTGGCTGTAGTGTTTGCTTTTGAAAAATTCCGATCCTATCTTGTTCTTTCTAAGGTGATAGTGTATACTGACCACTCCGCATTGAGATACTTAATGACCAAGACGGATGCAAAACCCCGCCTCATCAGGTGGATACTCCTATTGCAAGAATTTAAACTTGAGATCAGAGACAAGAAGGGAGCAGAAAATCTTGCAGCGGATCATCTATCTCGATTGGAGAACCCATGTGTTGAGCAGCTAAAGGAAGAAGATATCAACGATAGATTTCCTGAGGAGAATTTGTATTTCGTCGACAAAGTTAGCAGTTCGGAGTCCCCATGGTTTACGGACATGGCCAACTATCTAGTGGCTAGGGTCCTTCTATAGGACATGTCAAAGCAACAGAAAAATAAGTTCTTTATCGACCTGAAGTATTACTATTGGGAAGACCCCTACTTGTTCAGGTATTGCTCAGACCAAATGATCAGGCGTTGTCTCTCACATGAGGAAGGATGGGAGATCTTAAGCCATTGCCATAGTGGACCCACTGGGGGACACCATGGTGCAAACAGGATGGCCCACAAAGTGCTAGAGACTGGTTTTTATTGGCCATCGGTATTCAAGGATGCCCAAAGTTTTGTGGCTCAATGTGGTCGATGCTAGAGAGACGGTAACATTTCAAGGAGGGACGAAATGCCACAACACTATATTCTGGAGTGCGAAGTATTTGATGTATGGGGTATTGATTTTATGGGGCCATTTCCTCCTTCATATGGAAACAAGTATATATTGGTAGCAGTTGACTATGTATCTAAGTGGGCAGAAGCGCAAGCTCTACCGACAAATGACGCTAGGGTGGTTGTCAAGTTCCTGAAGAAGCTCTTTTGCCGCTTTGGGGTGCCTCGAGCACTCATCAGTGATCGGGGTACACATTTCTGTAACTCTCAGGTTAAAAAAATCTTAAAAAGATATGGAGTGACTCACCGTCTTGCCACTCCTTATCATCCATAGACAAGTGGGCAAGTAGAGTTGACAAATAGAGAGCTAAAGCGCATCTTAATGAGATCAACTCTCTAGCATGGGCAAGATTGGGCAAATAGGTGAGATGATGTGTTATGGGCTTACTGGACGGCCTACAAAACACCACTTGATACAACTCCTTTCCGATTAGTATATGGGAAAGTGTGTCACTTACCAGTTGAGATTCAGCATAGGGTGTTTTAGGCAATCAAGACTATCAATCTCGATCTCAACAAGTCAGGGGCTTACAGGAAAAGGCAAATTAATGAGCTTGATGAGTTAAGACTTATGGCCTATGAAAACGCTAATATCTACAAGGAGAGAGCCAAAGCATATCATGACGTAAGATTACGCCAACACAAGCAATTTGAGGAAGGGGATATGGTACTATTGTTCAACTCTAGGTTGAAACTTTTTCCTGAGAAACTCAAATCGAAATGGTCAGGTCCTTTTCGGGTCAAGAATGTTTTCCCTTATGGAACGGTAAAGTTAGAAAACCCTGAAAAGGGTATTTTCAAGGTCAATGGACAGAGACTTAAACATTACTTAGGAGACAAGAAGGTCTTTGAAGAAAGAGCGGAGCTGACCTTCATTCAAATCCATAACTGATCTCCCTTTATTCATTCGATCGAGTCAACGACGGTAAACAAAAGCGCTGGCTGGGAGGCAACCCATGCATCTACTAGGTTAGTTTTCCTTTTACTATCATCATCAATATATTTGTGATTTGTGGTTTTGCAGGTGAGATTTTAACGAAGAGCATAAGACATGGTCTAAGCCACACCCAAGTGTGTGGGCATTTGTGAAAGGTGTCTCATTCTAGGGGATGACACGGGTACAGGCACGACCAAGTTACAAGCCTTGCCATAAGGTAAGATTTTTCACAAGTTTTTTGTATAGGTGCAGTGCCTGACACGGTTTCAAACACTCCCAGGTTTGCACCCGTGTCATCAATAGCTCATAAGGTTCGAGATTTTCATATATAAGATGCCTTCCCCTACACTTATTTCCTCATTCACACACCACTCCTCTCTACATTTTCGTTTTTCTCCTCTTTGTTGGTTCCATTGGGTGAAGGACATCCTTTATCAATCTTTAAAGATTTCCTGAGCGTGTCGTATCCAAGATGCCTAGGACTAAAACGGTGGAGCGTAAGAATGCTCAGCCTAGTTCAGCTGGAGGTTCATCTAGAGCTTTGAGACGCTATCCTCCTAACTTGAGGAGGGAGGATGAAGCTAAGTATGACACGGTGTGAGAATGGAAGGTGTTCACGCCTAATGTGGTAATCGATTGGGAAGTGCTCGCTCGGTATGGGTTGGTGGAACAATTTGATCAATTCTTGAAAGATCCAGCTTGGAGAGCACTTCTGAGCATTGAGGAGGACGTTTATGCTTCGCTGAGCTATGACTTCGTCGCCACATTCAAGCTAGTTTCGGTCGTTATACCCAGCTTGATGACGTGGTTTCCTTCTACTGCCAAGGGAGTTACCACCATGTTGAAATGAGAGAATTTATCAAGTGTCTGGGAATTTATGACAATGAGTTTATCAACTCCGATGAGTTCTCTCAGCTTCCAGATGCTTTTCCCAGGGGCTTATTGCAGTATAGAGTGTGGAAAAGTATGGGAGATGGCGGGTATGATCCATCTAAATCTAAGGGAAGCCATTTACAAGATCTTGCTATGCGTGTGCTTCATTACATTTTAGCCCGTTCAACCACTGGTAGAGGTTATTCTCAGGGTGTTGTGAATGCTTTGGATTTGTACCAGCTGTGGAGTATGATTACAGGTACCTGGGTTAATGTTGGATTGGTAGCTGTTTGGTGTTTGAAAAAGCAGTGCGATCTGGGGAATCATAGGGTTTTTGTTGGCTCCTAGATTACCCGTATTCTGAAGAACTATGGTGTCTTTCCAACACGGGTTCCAAGGGACAGTTGTGGAAGGAGTACCTCTCTCCCTGAGGGTGTTTTGTGGAGGTGGAGGTTTTGTTTACTGGATGTAGCTGAAGAACAACAAGAGCAGGAGATAGCACCTGAGCAGGTTGAGGAGCAAGAGCAAGCTCAAGAGCAGGCCGTACCGAACCAGGAGTTAGCAGATTCTGTAAGGAGATTGACTGCGGATTTGGAAGAAATTAAAAGAGAACAAGCCAGGCAGTCAAAGCGGGTTAAGGGCCTGAAGCATTATTTGGTCACGTGTTTATCACTTATTGGTGAGAAGTTGGGGGTAGATCTTCCACCATGTGGTGGCTCTGGTGATGAGGATGTCATATCACAAGCTACTCGGGTTGTTTCTAGAGGAGATCGTCACTCGAGCAGTGCATATGATCCAGGTTTTCATTTTAGAGGATCTTCGGGTGCAGCTTTCATGGCACGACATGAGAGTCCAGCAGTTGCTACTGTTGAAGCGAGCAATCAGCAGGATACTGAGGTGATTGGATCTGATTCTTCTCGCCGATCGAGCACTGTACCGTTGCCATCTGATGATGACTTCAGTAGCTGATCTCGTGGGTTGATAGATAGAAGTTGGACCTTGGAGATTTGGACTGTTGTGCAGAACAGTCGTTTTAAGAAGCTTTCAAAGTATACCAAATCATTACGTTTAGCAGGGGTTCTCATGACTTTACTTGTCCATTGCCTGACTTTCTGTTAAAGATCCACGTTGTAGGAGAGTTTAGGGGAGTTTTCGTTTTCCTTTTGTTTTCTTTTTTCTTTTATTCTTTACTTCCCTTTATGCGTTTCATGAGGACATTGGGGACAATGTCTATTATAAGTGTGGGGAAGGGGGGTTAGGAAAACGAAACTAGGATATAAGGGTTGTGCAATCAAAAATGTAAATTCCTCTTATTTAAGGTATATTCGATGATGACTTTTGACAATCAAGGACTGCTGAGATTTGTTCATACCCCCGTGGAAAATTTAAAAAAATTTTATTCTCTTATTTTGTATTAGAGATACGTTGTTAAAATTACAAGATGAAATCTAAGTGAAGTGAACTTACTTGTTATTTAACCTTTACTTTCGGGAGTTGAGATTGGATTAAGGTCACTAGTGAGTTTAGTATGCTCTTCTTTTTGCTTAGTAGGTGAGCTATGTAACTTGGAGTGAAGGAGTAAATGATACTTGTAACTTGGTGATTCTTTTTCGAAGAAATTTCTGAAAAAAAAAATTGTTGGGAGTAATTGAAGAATATAATAATATGTAAATAGTTCAGAAGTGGGACTCATAGACTTGAGTAATTAAGCCTGAGAGATGCCCTTTTTAGGAAATAACATCTATTGACTCGGGTGACGAACTTGGGATCAATGGCTGAAAGCTCGCTACAAGGGTCATGAGAAAAGTCTGAGAAAACTGAACTTAAATGAGCTTATATGAATGATAGTTGATTGATTGAGATGGTAGAGGTTCGAAGGGGTATCTTAAAACCTAGTAGCCTAAGATCATCTGGTCTGGGACTTACTAACCAAGGAAACCGTCTTAATTAATTAAATGAGTTAATTGGACTCGAACAAGTAAATCCTAGGGACGCCTTCTACGCTGAGGGAATAACGTCTGTTAACTTGAGTGATGAACTTGGGATTATTGATCGAAAGTTCGTTACATGGGTCGGTTAACTTAGTTAAGTGCTTTAATGGTAAACTCCCAAGATTAACTTAATAATTGGATGAAACAGAAAAGGAAGAGCTAGGGGACGAGTGGATACAACATGCCTTTAGTCCCTGTTGTGTTGCTTATAACAGTGGTTAAAAGGATTGTATACTTTATTTTACTAGTCTCGATCTTGTGGCAATTTTGACTTTGGGAATTTTAGTGATAAGGGTAATAGTTTAATTTACTTGGATTAGCTTTGGGAATTTTAGTATTTGTATTTTGTATACAACTAATGGTAAGATTGAGTGAAGATTATCAATGATTGGGGTGTAGCATGAAATCGATGATGTTGGAATACCTTCTCGATTGTTGGAACTTATGAGAACTTGTCCTTTGGTTTTTTTTAATCCGTGTTTGCTTGAGAACAAGCAAAAGCTTAAGTGTGGGGAAATTTGATAAGAGTAAATTAATCCTTATAAATCATGGGCGTTAATGATGAATTTGTGTAATTTTTTGAATACAATCAATGCGGATTCGGTACTTAACTGATAAATATATCAGTTTCAGGGTATAATACTAAAGAGAAGTGGAAAGATAACAAAAGGAGCATGATTGGAGCTCAAAAGATCAAGTGAAAGCTACTTATGGACAACATAGGGAAAGCCACGCCCGTGTCATGAGCTGTGTGCGTGCCTGAGGATGAAATTTGTCACTTGGAAAGGAAGCACGGCTTGTGATATGGGTGTGCTTGAAGCCGTGGCAGACGCTGAGGCGAAATGGAAGAGTCTAGAGCTTGGCATGGTTTGTAATCTAGCCGTGTTTCTAGCCGTGCCACACACTGAACAAGGATGAGGAATTGCGGATTATCGACTAGAGGGAGACATGGTTTGAAATCTGGCTGTGTTGGTGGGTGTGTCAGGCGTATGTTATTCACTTTTTGAGATTTACTTGGAAAATTAAAGATATATTCGTATCTTTCTAGCTGAAGATCCTCTGCCATTCCCTGAAGAGTATAAATAGAACCAATCAGAGAGAGAGGGGGAGGAGGAGGCACGAGAACAACCCTAGAGAAGAGAAGTTAGAAGAGTTTCCAAAATCGAAGCCAAGATCTTTATGTTTGTCTCATGGGTTTATTGATGGATTCTAATATTTTCCCTTTTGTTCTCTTTAATAGATCCATGAGTAGTTAATTGTTTTATACCTGATCCCTCGAGAAACCCCTAATTGTCATGTAACGGATTTGTTGATGTTTCAATGATTAATCCTGATCTTTGAGTTAATTTATGTTGCAATCATGGTTTGTTTATCTTGATATGTGTGCAGTATTAGGATCGAATTGGATCTCTGTTAATAAGATTGAGAAATCGCTTAATAGAGTAGATCTGGCTTGAATAAAAAGACTACTTGTAATCCTAGAGATAGGTTATAGGAGGTTTTCTGTATTGAATGAGGTCATGGTGGTCTGGTTCAATTGAGAGTCCTCGGATTTTATTGAAATCTTAATTATGTTAATTAAAGAGAGATCTTAATTGACTTAATTAGGATTAGGGATTATTGATCTTAAGAAAGACCTTAATCTAGTGTAAGAAACTCCGCAGATCAGAGATGTTGTGTATTAATCATTGGAAAGTTTGTAATTGAATAAAAGTTGCATGATAATTAGTGGTGGAACTTGGGTAGGGTATGTTTAGATAATTGAATTAACTAAAGGAGTATTTGAATATCTTTAATCTGATCATTTAATTCGTTCCTTTCAGATTGAATCAGTAATTAGGGTAATTGAGTTTATCAATAGTGAGAAGTTAAATAGTAGGATAATCGTTAGCACTAGTACTTATAAGTCTTCGTGGGATCGATACCTATACTCCAATGCTATATTACTAATTGATAGGTATACTTGCCTGAGAACTGATTGTAAGCTAGGATTGAGTATAGGATTTGACTTGTTAGAATGATCAGATCGTTAACCACCATGGTTCGCTGACATCACCAATTATGTAGTGGCTAGGGTTCTCCCCAAGGACTTGAATTATTATCAAAAGAAGAAGTTCTTTGCCGATTTGAAACACTACTTTTGGGAAGATCCATACTTGTTTCGGGTTTGTGCCGATCAATTAATCAGGAGGTGTGTCTCTCGGGAAGAAGGATGGAAGATTCTTTTCCACTGTCATTCTGGACCGACCAGAGGTCATCACAGTGCCAACCGGACTGCCTACAAGGTTTTGGAGTCGGGTTTTTATTAGCCTTCATTGTTTAAAGATGCTCAAAGCTATGTAGCGCAATGTGATAGCTGTCAAAGGGCTGGAAATATGTCAAGAAGAGATGAAAAGCCCCAACAATACATCCTTGAGTGTGAAGTGTTTGATGTATGGGGTATTGACCTCATGGGACCTTCCCCCCCTTTGGCAACAAGTACATATTGGTTGCTGTGGATTATGTGAGCAAATGGGTGGAAGCGCAAGCTTTGACAACAAATGACTCTAAGGTGGTGGTAAAGTTCCTTAAAAAGCTTTTCTGTAGGTTTAGGTCCCTACGAGCCCTTATTAGTGACAGAGGCACTCACTTTTGTAATACTCAAATTGAGAAGGTGCTGAAAAGATACGAGATCACTCATAGACTTGCCACCCCATATTACCCCCAAACTAGTGGACAAGTGGAGGTGTCGAACAAAGAATTAAAGCGCATCCTAGAGAAAACTATAGCACACCATAGGCGGGATTGGGCTGAAAGATTGGATGAGGCCTTGTGGGCCTATAGAACCGCTTATAAAACACCGCTGGGATCTACTCCCTATCGGCTTATGTATGGTAAGGCATGCCACCTCCCTTTTGGAACCTGTCGGAATCGAGCACAAAGCCTATTGGGCGATTAAATCAGTCAATTTGGATCTTGAGAAGGCCGGAATACAAAGACAAATGCAACTCAATGAGTTGGATGAGTGGAGACTCATGGCCTATGAGAATTCCTTCACCTATAAAGAAAGAGCAAAGAGGTATCATGATTCTAGAATACAACACCCAAAACGTTTCAAGGAGGGTGACTTTGTTCTGCTCTTTAACTCAAGATTGAAGCTGTTTCCAGGCAAGCTGAAGTCCAGATGGCCAGGCCCTTTTAGGGTAAGGAAAGTCTTCCCCTATGGCGTGGTTGAGATTGAACACCCCGACAAGGGCATCTTCAAGGTAAATGGCCAAAGGCTTAAATTCTACCATGGTGAACAAGAGGTTTTTAGAGAAAGAGAAGAGTTTACTCTCTTTCCCCCATCCACTTGAAGTGATTTCAAGACATCGAGCTAACGACTTTAAACAAAGCGTCTTTTGGAAGGCTATCGGGGCCTATCTCTTTCTTTTTCTTTTTCTTTTGCATGTATATGTTTAGTTTGTCTTTCCTCCTTAATGCTATTTGATTGTATAGAAGCCGCGTTTTGGATCTTCTACAACTTCCTAAAGTAGAGAACTTTGAGGATTTTTTATTACGAAGGGCAGGTTGATCCATGAGGAGCTTGGGAGGTGCATCTCGGGTTGAGGAATTCACCACATTTCATTTCAAAGGTAAATACAAGACAAAAAAAAAAAAATTGCTGATAGGCCCATACACCCCTTCCATACGGGGCCGTATAGACGCAAGCCGGCCCCTAGGGTGCACAGAGGGCGCTACGCCCCTTCCAGACGGGGTCGTATGGACGCAGGCTCCCCCTAGGATGCATAGAGGGCGCTACGCCCCTTCCATACGGGACGTATAGGCTGGAAACACTGTGCACCTGTGTAAACAAAAACACTCCCTTACTCTCTCGTTTCATTTTTTTCCCCTCTCATCTGCATCTATCTCTCTCTCTTTCTTCCTCACATGCTCTCACTCTCCTTCACAGCACACAAATAAAACTTCACAAAATCATCTTCTTCTTCCTCTTTTCCACCTCTCACGGCACGTTAAAGGTATGTTCCCTCTTCCTCTTCTCACCATTGTCTTCCAATTCGGATATACATCTTGTGGACTGCTATACGCAAGAGCGGGCTGGTTGATTTTCGTTTCTAGGATTTTTTTTTTTATTGATTCCTTGTTCCATTTCATTGTGTGATTAGGGATTATATCTTGTTATGCTAGGGGGTTTCTAAATATGCAGTAGTTTTTCGACTTTCAAATTGTAAATTTGGGTTCCATCACTCAATCCTTGCGCAATTAGTAGTCTAACAAAGGGCTTTTGTGTTCTACTACTTCCTACCATGTTTATTGTGTAAATAATCCTTCTAGACATCAATTTTCACTCTCAAGACCATAACTTTACAGATTTTTCAGGATTAGGATATGGGTTTTAGTGTAAGCACTATAAGTCCTCTTGTTCATCCATAATGTGCTTCCAATTGTAGATGATTTCTTGATGTTGCTTCACTTCCAAGTTTAAACACATGCATTGTACAATTCATACTCTCCCTCATTAGTTGAATGATGTCTCGATGTTGTCAATATCCCCTTGCATAGACTATACTTTTTGGCATCACGCATTCTATCATTGCATCATGTTTTTAGACTATGTACTTCACTCTCTTCACTCAAAGCATGCCTTGTTCGTAAACTCTGTTGCATTTGCATGGTGGAATAGCAAGTAGGAACCATTTTGTGCCTTATTTCTTTGTAGTTAAACTCCTGTAGATGGCCCCCAAGAAGCAAAAGACACAAAGGAAGAGAAGCAGAACAGAACAAGGGGGTAGCAGTATAACAGTACCCAAGGGATTCAATGATGCCCAAGCTGACCTTTATAGAAAATTGATGGGGAAGAAGTAGATTGTCCCCAACATCTGTGTGAATTCCGCACTGATTCGGGAATATGGACAAAAGCGGCAATTCGAGAGACTCTTGTCTGACCCCGCTTGGACCACCCTCCTTTCCACCCACGAAAAGATCTACAAAGGGCTAACACTTGAGTTTTTAGCTACCTTCAGAATCCACAAACCGAACTGCCTCTTCGGCTTAGACAATGAGGTCTCATTTCGGGCCTTTGGGAAATATCATACACTTTCAATGACCCAATTTTGTGAGTACATGGGGTTATATTCATCAGAGTTCATAGCTAGCGATGAGTTTCGAGCATTGCCAACTACATTACCAAGGGATTTAACAATCTCTAAAATTTGGCGTCGCTTCGGCAGGACTTCTAATTATGATTCTTCACTCTCCCGTAGCTCTCATCTAAAGAAGCCAAGCTACCGAATCCTTCACTCGCTCTTGGCTCACTCCGTTTATGGAAGACTCCAATCCACCGGGGTAGTAAGTTAACTGGAACTTTATGCCATGTGGAGTATGATTACTGAGACTCGAGTGAATGTGGGAGTCGAGTTAGCTTTTGCCATCAGATAACAGGGTCAACTCTCCAAGCGGGGTGTATTTTGTGGGGCATATATCACAACAATTCTCAAAAACATGGAGGAATTCCCCCTACAACCCCCGGAAGATGAAGTAGGAGAGTCTCTCCCAATGAGTGAAAATGTGCTTATTCAGTTTAACATTCCCAAGGTTGTAGAAGGAGAATCCTCATTAGAGGAAGAGATGGAAGCACCTAAAAACGACACCTCCCGACAGCTAGATGCATTGACAAATGAAGTGTGAAAGCTTCGCAAGAAATATAAAAGCCTGAAACGATATATCCGAGCTTTTTCTAGCCAACTAAAAGTCAAATTACCTGAATGCATTTCATCATCCTCCTCATCTAGCGATGATGGAGATGGAGGTCAGCATGTCGGAGGGGAGGGAGAAAAGAGTGGAAGTTAAGGAGAAGAAGAGGATGACATAGAGTAGCAAATAGACGAATATGAGGAGGAAGCCTAATCCTCTTAGCTACCAGCTTTCTTTTTCTTCAGTTCTTTTTCTTTAGTTAACTGTGTGAGAGAGAGAGCAAACTTTATAACTTTTTCTATCTTTAGACTCTTGCCTCACTTTGTTTCTTTTTAGTTAACTGTCTTACTTTCCTATCAGTAATTGTCTTTTCTATCTCACTTTATTGTAGATATCAGTAACTTTACAGGATGCATAGATCGTAGATTCTGCTTCACTTTTGTTGCAAGAACTTTTTAACTTTCTTGTTCCTCAACTCGTGGCGGTTCGTGAGGTCGATTTGTGCTGACCCAGACTTAGGGGAGTACTAGTTCTTTTCTTTCCTTATCATATAATAACTTGTTGATGCATTTGTTTTCTCTTACTTGGAATTATATGTCAAGACATTGGGGACAATGTCTCATTTAACTGTGGGGGAGAAGAATGGGATTCATTGTAGAAGGAAGAAAAATGAACTAGGAGTGGTTGAAGTCCGGCAAAAGATAGAAAAATTTTCAATTTTTTTTTTCTATTTATTCATCCCTGATGGAAAAAGACAATTTAGCATTCAATAAGGGATTGACTCTGAAAGCTTATCTTGTAATGCACTTTAGTCATGTTGAATTTTGTTAACTCAGCCAAAATTGTGGGATGAAATCCTTGTGAAGCAAGTTTACCCGTTGCTTAACGTTGGATTTTGGAATTAGGATTAGTTCGGGATCTTTAGAAAAAGGTCAATTGGTTTAACTTTGGGAAGTTTTCTAGGAGGGTTAGTTCTCTTTTGAATTTCTAAAGAGCCATTTAACCCTTAAAGAAGGGGCAAATGAGGTAGTCTTCTTAGTGATTCTTTCTTAAGAGATCTCTTTAATCCTTAAATCAGTAAAAGAAATAGAATTCTTTTAGTATGGGCGGGCTTTGGTCTCTTAGAAGAGCAAAGTCTAACCCCTCTACTAACTATTTGAATAACTTCCCTAAAGGTTAAGGTAATAGAGGTTCGTTGGGTTCCCTTTAAAACCTGGTCACCTAAGGTCGTCTGGCTTGGTATCGGCTAACCGAGGAAATTACCAAAACAAGATGGGAAAGCAAAAAAAAAAGAAAAATTTGAAGGATTCTTCCAACTCGAGTAATTAAGTTCGTAGGGACGCCTTCATTTGAGGGGACAACGTCTTTTAACTTGGGTAATGAACCTGAGATTATCGGCTGAAAGCTCGCTACATGGGTTGCGGGATCCAATTTAGCTGATTAAAAATAAACCATGAAGAGATCTTTATAGAAGGGAGAAGCTAGGTGGAGTACTGATGCAGTCTACTTTCTTTTCGGGTTACTTTGCTTGGACAGATTGCCTAAAGGATCATATCCTCCTGAATAACTTTTCAAAGTGGACTAATTCTCCTTTTTGTCTGTTTGAACTTGCGATTAATCGTAGTTTTGGAAGCTAACCTTAACAATAGGGATAAAAGCTTGATTTATATTGACTAGTTCCAGACTTTTGGCTGAAGTTTCCTCTATTCAATTTCCTTGATAAGGTGTAACACAAGTTAGAAGAAAGTGGAATCCTTTTGTGTTTCAAAGTTATATCTAATGAATGTTGATGATTGTCTGTTTTGTAAGTCTTCATTGAATTGAGCATTTATCTATTTTGCTTGAGGACAAGCAAAAAATCAAGTGTAGGGGAATTTGATGAAGGACGAAACACTTTTAATTCCTAGATGATTTCAAGTTCTTTTTTTTTTGTAAATTGAGTGGAAATCATTTAGAATTGGTACTTAATAACATAATGTATCGCTTTCAGGTGATGTGGAACCTATCACGGAGAAATCAATTGGATTCATCAAGAAAAGAAAAGGAAAAGCCAAGCTTTTTGCCGATACACTCCTCCATACAGGGCGTATGGAATCCATACGGGGCCGTATCAACCTAGACCAGCCCCCTCCAAAATGCACAAAAGGCGCTACGCCCTTTCCATACGGGGCGTATGGATCAGCGACGACTTTAATTTTGCTAATATTTGCCCCTTTTCTCTTACTTTGTACATGTCTATATATATATATTTAAGTGGAGAGAGAAAGGGGCAGGCTTAAGGTTTACATTTAACACACACCTCACTTTTCTCTCTTGGAACAACAACACAAGAAGGTCATTATCTCAACCAAAGCATTCAAGATTCAAACTTCCGGGTGGTAATCATGAACTCTAGTTGCTCTCCTATCAATTGTAGTTACATTCTCTCTCTCATGGAGGAGTAATCTAGAGATCTAGATCTCTTTTGAAACCATTCTTGTCATGTGATGAAGGATTGATCTTAACGAAGACATATTGATGTTCTTTTGTTTCATTACTTGTTCTTGATGTGTATCTTAGATTTATATTTCCGGAGTATGAATCTATGTTTGATTTCATTCAAGTTAATTGAGAAATTGCTTGTATGATTAGATCTAAGGGTAATGAATGAGATTTGATCGTGACTCTAGAGATAGGATAGCGAAAATCTTCTGTTTACCAACCGAACGGTAAGAGAGTCAAGTGCTTCATGCAATCTTAGGTTGCTATTGGTTGAGAAGAGATTCTAACGGATAAACCTATGATTAGATAAGCTAATAGATTTGAGAGAACTATTAGTTTGACTAATGAAACTCCACAGCTTAAGAACTGGATTGTTTGATCTTTTGTTTCTAATGATTCGCATGGCATGAATGGGATTAGAGAGAGGTCTAGGTTGCTTAGTTGTTGATTCAAACTCGTGTTTTGTTAAATTCCTTTTCTTTAGCTCAGTACATTTTATAACTTGTCTCTTTTAGTTAAGTTCATTAAATCATTTACTCACCTTGATTGGTTGGATAATAGGAATAGAGTAAATATTAGTAATTGGTGAACTTTAATCTTCCTTGGAATGACCCTGATTTCAAACACTATATTACGCTACGATAGGTGCGCTTGCCTATTGCATCGTAGTTGGAAGCAAGGAATAGGTTTATAAATTATTAAGTTACGATCCGCAATGATCAGTGTCTAATCTAAAAAATGGCCTCCCAAAACCCTACTTTAAGTAAGTATTTATACTTACTCTCTTTAGAATTAAAAAGTCAACAAAATTACAACTATGCCACTTTTAGGGTAGCCAGTCCTAAAACTCAATTACAACCAAATAAAAAGTATTCCAAAAGCTTACACATAAATAGTCCAAAGAAATAATTACAAATAAAAATAGTCTCCATCATGCTAGCTCTTTCTATAGGATTCGTCGGGCTAACTCATCGCCAGTTTAGGTTGGTCCATGGATAACCCACAAGCTGAGTCTTAGTGAGTTTATCCATCGCCCTGTAAAATATGATAAGTATGCCTATTGGAATATATAATACATGAATAAGATAAAAGAGGTTAGTAAACGAATAATTCCAGGTCGATTTTTCAAAATGAGCCCTCATTGTCAAGATTCGAAATCCTTTAGTTTTTGCCCTAATGATAGGTCTTATCGGATTTTAATTCCTATAAAAAATGATGCTGGATGACTAAATCTTGACACGTGGTACCACACTGTAATGAATGACCCTAATGCATTTGTACATAATTGTTGTATCACTAATAGTTGCCTAGCACTTGACATGTGTCCATCGATATTTAATGTGCTTGAATTTACCTGTGTTAAGATAAAGTAAATCAAAACTTTCTCAAAAAGCTAATTGATAATTGTCTAGACAACCTCCCCATCGTTTCGCTTATACAAGATGGGTTGTACCTCTTTATTCCAACTCGGGGGGCATCAATCCAAGTCTTGCTCATGATGGCTTGGGGTCTTTAACCATAGAGGTTGTACCTATTTAGTCTTGCTTGGTGTTTAATAGCTCCTACCGCAACAACAAATACAACAATTACACTTATAGTCCGAAACCAGCAATGCCACGGGAACAACTTAAATGCCCTACTCACTTTAGTTTGTCACTTGAGACATTGAATTTGATGTCTTAGGTTAGTTCATGCGCCTTCACACGTATATCTTAATGGCTTGTCTAGAGTATACTCTCTTTGTTGCCTAATTACAAAAGAGAGTGGGGGTTAAATGTTGATAGGCCATTTAGGGCAAGAGCTCAAGCCCAACTTAAGCCTTTATCCAGCTTTATACAGGAGGCTCACCCATGTGCCTAAGGGGTAGCCCAACCTTTCTTTCCATGGCCCTTAGACCTAGTTAATTGCAGATAAAACTTGTTACAAACCTTTAACTCCTATAGTTACACACTCTTCCATTACTTGGACAATCTAGATGTATAGCCATGGACATACCCTACGTTCTCCATAGCCAACCACACCTTAGTATCCACTATAAATACCCAAGATCATCTATTGGTAAGAGGATAGAAAACTCTAAGCTCTTTGCTCACTTTACACCAACTTTCTCACTCCTATTGAGCATTGGAGTGGTAATGCTGAATAGCCTTGGTACCTCCTATATCTCACTATTTCCTTATGTTATGCAAGTTTGCACATCATTCTCAAATCCTCAAATAACAGGTCCTAGGCTTTTATAAAATAACAATCTTTCACTTTAAAGTTGCCTCGACGTCCCTCAACTACGAACACTAAATTCGATTGTTGCAACCAACTTCAGCCCAGCCACCATCGCTACTCCTATCATTAAACCAATGCCACCAACAAGTTTGCCACCACCAGGAAGCTCAATTCGACTGCCTACGCGCCACAGGCAATCGCCTCTAGACTTACCGCTGACTGTCGTCTGTAACTGTGGAGTACCAGTTGTCCATTGACGCATCATTAGTTTCTACATGTTGTCTTGTTCATTATTATTTTTCTTTTATTTGTTTTTCGTTTTTTTGGTTAATTAATTGATTTGGAAAAAAAGAAAAAAAAAAGAGAAGAAAAAATCTTATTATCTTACGTAGTTTGACATTTTTATTTTATTTGTATGATTTTGTAACTTGTAGTAATCTTCAATAAATTTTCATCTTAAAAAAAATAATATTAAAAATAAAAAAGGTGAAATGAAATATAAGATGGGCAACGAAACATTTATCTATATATAGAGTATAGTTATTGTATCTTAGTCTTTTTATTTAGTCTTGCTTAACATTTTTTTTATAGTTGTGTAGATTGTAATAGTGCCTTCGAAAAAGTTAGGAAAATAAAATAAATAAAAGGTATATTTACATCTTACTAGCTCGTTAAATTTCCTTTTACAGGCATAGTGGGGATAATTTTTTTAGTTATCATTTTTTTTTTTTTGATCTTTGAGATGCATTCTTTGTTGATAATTTATAAAAAAATTATATATATATATTTGTGTATGTATGTATATATGTATATGTATAGTAGTACTTGTAAGATTTGTATAGATGGAATGTACACATATTAAAGCTTTCTTTTTTTTTTTTAACTAACCACTAACCATTCTTTTATTTTGTAGGTGCTTTTAACTTTTTCATCCAAATTAAAAGAAAAATTTTAATTATAAAAAAAAAGTGTTCCTAAAAAAATAAAAAAACAAAAAGTATCATTTGTAAATAAGTCTGTAAATATCTCGATTTGTTTCTTTCAGTACTTCATTCTATTATTTAGTCATATATAAACAAAAATAACAAATAAAAAACAACATACATACATACATAGATACATATATATATTCTTCGTATATCATATTACCACTAACCTCTTTGCATAGATTTTTTTCTTTTTCTTTTTTTTTTTTTTTTTTATGTTCTTCGCGAACTTGCCTTCTGCATTTAATAAAAATTCCCCTATTTGAGTGAATTTAGATCTAGTTGAAAAAGAAAATAAGTTTTTTTTTCTTTTTTTAAAATAGTTATTTAGATATGTCTTTTATAATATCTCCTTACATAGAAATTTTCATAAGATGTAATTTTTTTATTTTTTTTATCTTATGTTCCCTAAGACATATTCGATTATATAAAATAATAGTAATAAAAGTCTTTCATACCATATATGTTCATTACTAACTTTTCATTATGGCATGTGGTTTTTATATATAACTCTATTCTTTATCCTTATTAATAGGTTGCATGAAATATGTGTAGGTATCCATAAATCTTGGTGTTAGCTTTACATAATCAATAAATTTTCTAATCTAGATTTTTTTTTTTAATATAAAACACAATAACAATAACAAGTGCGTCTTCTTTAAAACTTAGGATTTTTTCATTCTCTAAAAAAATTTGTTAAAAAACTAAAAGGTAAAACAACATAAAACAAGATCAGTTTTTATAAATAAAAAAAAATGAGTGACATATGCGAATTACAGTATGTTTGATTCTGATTAGTTGGTATGTAGGTATCTATGAGATAGCTTCAACAATAATTTATTTTTTAACATTACTTTATTTTTAACATGTAATTTATATTTACTTTTTAAGTATTTCAAAAAATAAGTTTAAATATTAGAAGTTTAGGTTAGTAACCATAAGATTTTAATAGGATAATTCTCGAACTCGGAATCTTAGATTTTTCAAAAAATGTTTTTTCCATAGATCGGTGGCTAAGTTAGAATTAATCCATTCAGTTAATTCTAACACAAATATACTTTTTTTCTTGATTACGATCAGGTGACAACTCTCATTTTCAAAATAAATAAAAAAAATCAGATTTTTTCTAATCTTAATTGAGGGTTGTATTAAATAAATATAGAATTTAATGTAAATTAGATTAAAAATAAATAAATCGTAATTTAAGGTCAATAAAATGCCTTCGTAGTTGATCTACATCTATTTTTTGTCTACATGAGCAAGACAATGGTTGGTCGAAACTTTGCACTTACCCTATATAGGGCCTTAATCGTTGGGAAGTGACAAAGACCTTAATAGTTTCAATTTATAAAGCTCATTGGTGACTTGTGGCTAATTTTGGCCAGCCACCACAACCATATGAATCAACTACAGCCTCTTCTACTTTCACCTCTACAACTTCGGAGAAAGATAAAGTACTTTTAGCTATGCTTCTATGAGAAATGCGGGTACTCATCCTTGTCAACTGAATTTCCTTTCTTTTTATCCCTTTGGAGTTCATCACTTAACTTCCTTGCTTCATTTAACAGTAATATTTGCTCAATCGTTTCTTCATCGATGTCTTTGTCACGCTTCAAATTCAACAAGCTAAGTAGCTAAAGAGAGTTGGGGGGGTGGGTTGGTGGTGGGGGTAGGGTTAGGTTTAATGAGAGAAAGGTTGTCTGAATGAGAGATGAGACTTTGCGGAGAAGGGTGGTTAGACTGTTGAGGATCAAGATTGGTGGGGAGAGTAACGGCAGTAGACTTCAGGGAAGTAGAGATAATGTTAAGCAGGTTACAAGTGTGATCTTGAGGACAAGGTTTTGCCGAGCGGTCTTCTAAATTTATTGGGAGTATAAGAGGACTAGAATTGAGTGGTTAGGTAAGGCTCGGTTGATGGGCTTAAAAGGGTATTAGGTTAGAAGGTGGGCTAAGGGTAGGATGGAAAAGGTTTGATGATTGTAAGAAAAGACTGCTGAAAAAGTTTGTACTTAACAAACTATATGTGTCAGCTTCGGATGTATTGCCACCCTTGGGGGCCATTCACATTAACTGTGTAACTTGGCCCTATAGAATTCAAACTTTGAATTCGACTCTTCCTTATACTCCTCTCCGTGATTTACAGCTTTCTCAGTAACCACCACCTTCTCTACGTTGGCATCATGCGTAACAGTCGAATTCTCCATTGGTTGCTTCATAATGTTCGTCTTCATGGAATTCCTCATGGGATCATTTTTTCTATAAAAAATTTCCTTGGCTCAGGCTCACATCCAAGGACCAAATCTCTTACAGTTACCCACGTAGTCATTCTTCTGCACGCATGATGTTTCAATGTGTTCAAGACGTCCACAGACAACGGAAATCTAACAGAGTTCGGAGCTATACTTAATTGAAAAGCTTTGGTCTTTGCCATCCTTAATCCATCTCCCCTGTTTAAGGGGATTATTGACAGCCACAACCAATTGAACTCGTGAGAAAGATCTCCTCAAAGTAACACAATCTTGCACCTAAACAATCACCCCAACATTTGAAGCAATTCTTCTTGCATTTTCATTAGTCATCGTGCCTGTGGGAAGCTTGGATAACTGAATCCAAAATTTGATCTCTGTGAAGGATAAATCGTCAATCTTTGGATTTTTTTTTATCGTCCTATCCATTTTTTTGGAATTAATTGAGTTTTTAATCTTTTCATTAATTTAATTAAATAGAGATTTAATAAATGTATGTTAATCATGAAATTAAAGATTAAATTGGTTCCGTTAAAATAGTCCCTTAATCTTTTGTGTCTTATTCCACCTCTTCAACAAAACTCGGTTACCCATGACAAGCCATGGTTCTAACTGCAGCACTTTCTCCATAACTTCGGAATTCTTTCTGGTACATAAGTATAGATTGTCTTGAAGAGGTAAAATATCAAATTGGCTGTAGGTAGCCCATGCCCTTGGCAAAATGTCAATCACCACCTTTTATTAGGCTACCACTTTGAAACCACCTTCCCTATCATCAACCATTCGTCTTCATTTATTCTCCAGGTTAATGCAATCTGCATCGTCTTCCTCATTTTGATGGAATGTTAAAGAATCTTCTGATGAAGAAGCCGTTCTTACCTAATCACAAAGGAACAGCGCAAAGCAAAAATAAGCTTGTTTAGTTGATGAAATTGAATAGAGTAAAAATATAATCGCAATTTTTAAGAAATAAAATAAAAAAGTAAGTGCAATTACTTTGTGTAGTTGTAGTTCAAATAAGATTAGTAGTATATATATTAGGAATATATCAAGAAAATAACAATAGCCACTTGCCTAGTCCATGGCTTCACCATTGGCTAAGGTCTTATGAGTAAAATTAATATGGAATTATGCAAGAATTGATCAAGGAATAATACCTATTCTATCAACCAAATGTAGTAATATCTTTACAATAAAGGAAAAGGTATCTAATTCTACCTTTATGAAGTTATTGAACATGTTGCTAATCTATCAAATTTTTCTTTGGATAAATGCAATAAAATTTGGAGAAAGTACACATTTGGTCTTCAACACCTACCTACATTTTTATTTGAGTCATCAAATTTTAATTTGACATGTATTAGCTTTTGATTGCCATAAGGTGACTAACCAAGATAGCTAGGGTTGAGACAATTTTTTGCAACCTAGCCGATAGTTATAAGAATACCAAAACTAAGCTTTGCTACATACACCTAAATTTCTTAAATTTTCTTTTGGAAAATATACATGGTCTATTAGTCAATTTTAGCTTAATTATATATGTATAAATAGTTTTAGCTTAATATTATATATATATATATATATATATAACACTTAATTACATAGATAGATATTATTTGTTATTTGTTTGATTAAAAAGATTGTAGTCCCATAAGATCCATTGCAATTTTGAGCTCCCATTTGAATAAAGAAAAATGTTACTAGGTATCTTGAAGCATTGTTAATATGTCAAATATGAAGCATTTTAAATTTTTATGCATGCGTTTTATGTAAAGTATGTAATCAATATCAAGAGGCATGAAATTTCTTTTAGCCCTTATCAAGTAACCTAAACACCTCATGGTAAAGATGATGATTTGAAAATAAAAGCTTTCTTTTTGAAAAAAAATTGCTTCAAAAGCTCTAAAACTTTTGTTTAAATACAATCAAGTTCTTATACCTTTAAGATCAACAAGTAAGTCCTAAAACTTTAACATGTTGTGCAATCAAGTCTTAAGAGATCCTATGATCACTTATGACCATCTAGTTGATGGAATTGAATAAGATAAGAATAAAATTGCAATTTCTAAAAAACCTAATATTTAAGTAAGTGCTATCACTTTGTGTGGTTATAGTTTAAATGATATTAGTAATATGTTAGGAATATATCAAAAAAAAAAAAAATAGTCACTTTCTTAGTTTGTGGCTTCACCATTGGCTAGGGTTATATGAGTAAAATATGGAAATATGTTGGAAATGATCAAGGAATAGCTATTCATTTGACCTTAGGAAGAATTTGTGGCTCTTTATTTTGTAGTAGTAGAAATTATGTGGAATAGTTATTTTGTTAACCAAATATAGAGATAACTTTATAAGGAAGGAATAGTTATTTTATTATCTCTCTATAAAGTTAACTGAACATGTCATTATTCTACTTAATTTTGCTTTGGATAAACGCAATAAAATTTAGGAAAAGTATATATTTAATTCTCAATACTTATCACTTCTTTATTTGAGTCATCAAATTTTAACAAAAATATCAACCGTGAAATTTTATGTTCATCTTTGACATGTAATAGCTTTTGATTGCCATGAGGTGGCTGACTTGAAAGCTATGGATTGCATAATTTTTTGTGATCATTGTTATTTATTTATTTATTATATTATGTAATTAAATATAATTAATATTGTTGTTGCTATTTTCTTGCTAAGTTTGGGCTGAGGACCAGGATGGAATTCTTGTGCTTAAGTGGATAAAATTTGCCAACAAATTTTTAAGGTGTCAGAGGTCTCTTCGATATTAGGACTTTATTAGTGAGAGATAAGAGAGAATGAAATACCACAGAAGTCAAGGGATCCCTTACCTAATTTGTTCTCAAGGTATATATAGGCATAGGGAGACGGAGATGGTAGTTATGTGCCTTCCCCAAAAGTCCAATGATTTCTCCATTCATGTGTCTCCAGCCGTCATTGAGTTAACAAGAGAAGGGATCGAGGTGTTGCGGACAACTTGGCATGATAATCGTCATTCTATCCTATGTATACCAGTTTGGAAATGTTTAGTGGGTCGAGCTTAGGCTTGGAGGTTCAGTGGCGAAATATCTAACACATGTCCCCACTCTTGTTGGTGATTACTCAATGAGGAGAGGACATCCTTGTTGGGCCTTCAAGTATCCAAGCAAGCACTGTGCCTGACACCTTGTTGGGCCTTCAAGTATCCAAGCAAGCGCTGTGCCTGACACTGTGATTTAGATACTCAATCGAGGGGGTAAAAGCTAAACTAACATCTCGTTAGCTTGCTGCTTGGTGTTCGAGACATCTGCATTGCACCCGGAGGCATGTGTTAACATATAGTTGATTTGATTCTTGAGCAAGAGTCATAATGTGATTGGGGAGACACTGTTGAACAAAGAGGGTGACTGAGTAGGGTCATTGCTATGCCTAACGAGGTGTATTAGGGTGGAGTGTGCTGAGTAGGATTATTGCTCCACTCCCTAGTCCAGGGAGATGGGTGAGTCATGCTGCATACACTTAGTGTGTTGATTGTGTTTCTTTTGATAGCCATTACCCGTCAGTTCGAGATTCAAACTTTGTCTCACTTGTATGATGGGGCATAATTCCTTTTATCGTGCACGTGCTTCAGAGTATTAAATGTGGCATACATGTGTCGGTCGTGGGGAGGGTGCGCAAATACGAGTGTAGCTTTCACCGGTTAATTTAGTCCGTCTGGATTTGCATCAAGACATATGGATGACTTTGCACACAAGATGGAAATTAGGGATTCATGACACAGAAGTCATGTCTTTTCACCCTTTTGCCTCCTTTTTCCTATCTTCCGAACCTATATAAAGGGGTCGTGGGATTTCAAAGCCTTCTTACCCTCACTTTGTCGTCTTCAAACTTTCTGTAAGTTTTCTTTGTTAGCCGTAACTAAATACAAACACATAAAATGCAGCGGAATTAGGAAAATCACTAACCTCTTGCCATTGCTTAATACGGAGAGGAACAAAACGTCAAGCCTCGGAACCTTCAAGATCTTCAGAGCACTCAAAAAATCTCACAAGATGATAATGCGTTTTTAATAGAATTTTCGTGCTCTGGGACCTTGAATACATTAGCTATTTATAGAGAAACTTTCCATCAAAGTTTCCTAAAATTATGCTAATGGGTTAATGGGTTAGTGGGTAATGTGGTTGATTAGGATTAAGTGGTTAGTGAGAACATGGGAGTTGCAGTTGATGAAGTTGTGGTTTGTGGTTCCTGAAAATAGGACCACCATACTTCCACTATTCCAACATTCTCCCACTTGGTCCGTATACTTTACTTTAATACCACAAATCCTTAGACTTTAAGAAAACACAATACACGAATCATGGCGATATTTTCCCTTTATTACTCGAGTAGTATCTTCCATGTATTACAATGTATCAAGTTTTCAAACCTCTTTCCCAATAGCTTAATGAATAAACCTAACGTTTATTTTAGGTCCAAACTTTATTGATATTTCTCCAAATAAACAAAATGTGCACAACAAATATGAGAAATATCTACTCTATAGAGTTTCACTAACACATAATGGAACCAAGTCCCATATTGACAACATGATCCTTAAATCTTTGTGGTGGCATGCCTTTAGTCAAAGGATCGGCTAACATCAGCTCTGTGTTAATATACTGAATGACCACTTTGTTATCTTTAACACGTTCCCTTATGGCCAAATACTTTATGTCGATATGTTTGCTTCGACTTCCACTCTTATTATTTTTAGCCATAAAGACTGCAGCTGAATTGTCACAATACATCCTCAGTGGCTTAGATATAGAATCTACAAGTCTAAGCCCTTCGATGAAACTCTTCAACCATACACCTTGTGAGGTAGCCTCAAAACACGAAACGAACTCAGCTTCCATAGTAGAAGTAGCAGTTAAAGTCTGCTTGGCACTTCTCCATGAAATGGCTCCACCGGCTAACATGAAAATGTAACCTGATGTTGATTTTCGAGAATCAACGCATCCGGCGAAGTCTGAATCAAAGTAGCCAATTACTTCTAAATCATCTGACCGTTTGTACATAAGCATGTAATCTTTTGTCCCTTGAAGATATCTCAAGACTTTCTTTGCAACTTTCCAGTGGTCAAGTCCCGGATTTGACTGATATCTTCCTAACATTCCAACAGCAAATGCAATGTCAGGTCTAGTACAGACCTAAGCATACATTAAGCTTCCAACAACTGAAGCATAAGGAATGTTCTTCATTTGCTCTTTTTCAAACTCGTTTTTAGGGCATTGGTCCAAATGGAGCTTATCACCCTTCACGATAGGAGCAACGCTGAGTGAACAATTTTTCATCCGAAATCTTTCTAAAATTTTGTTAATATATGTTTCTTGAGATAGACCTAAGATTCCTCTATGTCTATCTCTATGAATCTTAATCCCAATGACATGAGATGCATCACCCATATCCTTCATATCAAAATTTTTAGAAAGAAATTTTTTCACCCCATGTAACATACCCTTATCATTTGATGCAAGTAGGATATCATCCACATATAGGATAAGAAAACAAATCTTACTCCCACTAACCTTTTGGTATATACATTGATCCATGATATTCTCAACGAAACGAAATGAAGAGATAACATCATGAAATTTTAAATACCATTGACGGGAGGCTTGTTTTAATCCATAAATGGATTTCTTTAGCTTACAAACCAAGTGATCACCATTACTAGAGGAAAATCCTTCAGGTTGTTTCATATAAACCTCTTCCTCTAGATTACCATTTAGGAAAGCTGTTTTCACATCCATTTGTTATAACTCAAGATCAAATTGAGCTACTAATGCTAATATTATGCGTAAGGAGTCTTTCCTGGATACAGGACTGAAGGTCTCTGTGTAATCAATTCCTTCACGCTGAGTGAACCCTTTAGCAACAAGTCTAACCTTATGTCTTTCAATGTTGCCCAATGAGTCTCTTTTAGTTTTAAAGACCCATTTATTACCTATGGCTTTTACACCGTCGGGCAACGGGACAAGATCCCAGACTTCATTACTCTTCATAGAATTCATCTCATCTAACATAGCATTATACCATAAATTTGACTCATCACAATTCATAGCTTCCTTGAAAGACTCTGGATCATTTTCAGCTCCAATATTGTACTCAGATTCTTGTAAATACACAATATAATCACTAGGGATTGCTGATCTCCTTTCTCTAGTAGATCTCCTTAAAATTGGGAAAACATTTTCTTGTGGATCATGTTGCTCAATCATTTCTTGATTTTGATCTACTATGATTTCCTCAGCAATCTGTGGATTTTCATTGATTGGTTGTTCAACTCCTATTTGAACTCGAGGAGTGTTGTGAACAACAACCAATCTCTCACCTGATGTGGAAGGTAGATCTTGCTCATGAACTATGTCTTGAGATAGATCACTCCCACTTATTGAGTCATTTTCAAGAAATTTTGCATTTCTTGATTCCACAATCCTAGTAGTGTGAGATGGACAATAAAATCTGTATCCTTTGGACTTTTCGGCATATCCAATGAAATACCCACTTATAGTCCGAGGATCCAGTTTCTTTTCTTGTGGGTTGTAAACTCTAACTTCAGACGGGCATCCCCATACACGCATATGACGCAAACTCGGTTTCCAACCTTTGAACAACTCAAATGGTGTTTTAGAAACAGCCTTGGTTGGAACTCTGTTTAATATATACGCAAACGTCTTTAATGCTTCAATCCATAAAGATTTAGGCAGTTTAGAGCTACTAAACATACTTCGCACCATTTCCATTAATGTTCGGTTTCTTCTTTCCGCAACACCATTCTGATCAGGTGAACCTGGCATGGTGTATTGGGCAACTATACCGTTATCTTGAAGAAACTTAGCAAAAGGACCTGATGCTTGTCCATCTTCAGTGTATCTACCATAATACTCACCACCTCTATCGGTTCTCACAATCTTGATTTGCTTACCGCATTGTTTCTCTACTTCAGCTTTGAAAACCTTAAAGGCTTCCAACGCTTCACTTTTATGATGAAGCATGTAGAGATACATGTATCGTGAGTAATCGTCTATAAATGTGATAAAGTATTTCTGACCTTGATTATCCATATCTGGACAACAAATATCAGAATGGATAATTTCTAATATGGCCGAACTCCTTTTGGCACCTTTCTTTGACTTGTTAGTCTGCTTTCCCTTTATGCAGTCTATACAAGTACCAAAATCAGTGAAATCTAAATGACTAAGTATACCATCATTCACCAATCTTTTAACTCTCTTTATAGAGATATGACCTAATCTACGGTGCCATAAGGTAAAAGAATCCTCATTCATAACACATCGTTTAGTACCAGCTTGTACATGCATAACATCATGAGTGGCATTATTATGTAAATTTAATAAATAAAGACCATCCAATGAAGAACCATCACCAATATGATTGGATTTATAAAATAAATCAAAACCATTGTTTGAAAAGTTAAAAGTGAATTCCAAAGGTACAAGTTTTGAAACTGAAATCAAATTCCTAGAAAAACTAGGAACATAGAAGGTCTTTTCAAGAATTAAATTAAAGCCACTCTTAAGTACTAATATGCATGTCCCAATAGCTTCCACATGCGATTCTATCTTGTTTCCAGAATAGATAAATCGCTCAGCTCCTACTGGTTTCCGCAGGTTTTGTAAACCCTGCATGGAATTAGAAATATGGATTGTAGATCCAGAATCAATCCACCATGTGTTACAATTCACATCAACCATGTTAGACTCAAAACAAACATATGAGACTAAGTTACCTTTCTTTTCAAGCCAATTTTTATGCTTGACACAGTCTTTCTTTATGTGTCCCTTCTTTTTACAGAAAAAACACTTGGACTCTTTCTTGATGTCAGCATTGGGTTGGATTTTACCCTTCCCTTTTCCTTTGACTTTGCCGGTTTTCCTTCCTTGAGTAACCATCATTGCATTTTCTCCCATCTCTAGAGTTAATCAGGCCTCCTCTTCTTCACACATGGTCAATAGATCATCTATTGTCTATTTGTCCTTATTGTGTGTTGTAAGAGATCTTAAAAGGTCCATACTGTGATGGAAGGGTCGTCAGAATAAAATGCACTAGGAAAGCATCCGACATCTCAATCTCTAGAGCCTTCAAGCGATTTGCTAAATCACGCATTTTGTTGATGTGTTCTCTAACGCCTTTCACAGAAGTCAACTTAGCAGATGTGAACTTCATAATCAGGGTGCTAGCTAGAGACTTCTTAGAAGTCTTAAATTGCCTTTCAAGGGCATCTAGCAACTCTTTGACATTTTTATATTGATCCACTAAGCCACGGACATCCGCAGTGAGTTTGCTCTTAATGAACATGATACTAAGTCGGTTAGACCGTTCCCATTTCTCATGAAGATCAAACTCAGCTTGAGTGCTTTCTTCACTCAGAAGTGGCTCATCCTTAATAGTGGCATAGTCAATGTCCAAACACCCCAAATGAAGAAGTATATTATCTCTCCAAGTCTTAAAGTTTTCACTTGTTAAAATAGGGATTTCTACTTTAGTATCAGTCAAAGGTTGCATAGCTGCAAACACAAACATGCTTAATTCTTAATTTGAGACTATAACATAATCATAATTTACCAATGCAAATCATGCAATAATGAATCTAGCAACATAAAAATTGCCTGTGGGCTAAATTTTTAATTCAATAAGATTCATTCCTTATAATAGACATTATATTTCTTTTACTTCATAATCACTTTATGAGATCCGTCCTTAATAAGGCTGCTGTGGCTATACCTCAATGCTTTATGGATCATCAAACAAAATAAATGTAAAGTCTAAACATTTCTTATGTGATACCGTATAAATAACTTCGTTCAATAGAGGCTGCTTTGGCTAAACCTCAGTCAAACAAAATTATTTTTATCACTTGAGATCAGATAAATTTCCAGGAAAGACGCATAGGTTAAACAAAAGGTCCCACTTAAAATCCAGCCTCCTTAGACAGAATTCGAACGAATTCCCAGGAAAGACGTGGAGGGGTCACATTTGTCCCACGATAATGTCTCCTTAGACAAAATTAATCTGACTCAATTTAGACTTTTAACTTAATGTTTTATGAAGTTATTTAATGTCTATAATACTAAATGTGATTTCTAATAAATAATCCAATCTAAATAAAACTGCTGTGGCTACGCCAAAATTTATTAGAATTATTTAATCACAAGACAATTGCTATTGCTAAACATCATGCAATAACTCTAAATGTACTTAAACATGAACAATATATTGCATGCATAATAAATTCGAAACATACATACAATCACATACCAATTTAAGCACCTTGAACAAATACTAAAATTGCAAAATCCTAATGCAATTTCATTAACGATATTTTAAATAATTAACAAGCTAGTGTATACAAACCATAAATTTATATATACACAAATTATTTAAAATAAATACGGAATTTAATAAAAAATAAAATTCCACAAAAGTTTTTCACAAAACTGTAAGTGAAAATGTTAAATAAAATTGACATGTTAAATTTCAAGAAAAAATTATTTAAGAAAAATACTAAATAATTTACTTTATTCCAATTTAACATGTCATAAATTTTTATTTAAAAAAAAAGGATAATACTTGATGTTGGCAAATAAAATCCAACATTATTACTCAATTATTATACTTGAAAATTGAGTAAAATTAAGTACAAAATTAATAAAAAATTAATTTTCACCATAAAACTCTAATTTAAAAAATTAATTTTCTCCAGAAAAATTGATACAAATAAATGTATCATAAATTTGATAAAAATTTATCAAAACCAATTTAAATTAAAATTGAATTGAAAAGGAGAAAATTAATTTTTTCGAAATCGCAAGGCAAAGGTTTAATTACGGCTCTGATACCAAATGTTAGCCGTAACTAAATACAAACACATAAAATGCAGCGGAATTAGGAAAATCACTAACCTCTTGCCATTGCTTAATACGGAGAGGAACAAAACGTCAAGCCCCGGAACCTTCAAGATCTTCAGAGCACTCAAAAAATCTCACAAGATGGTAATGTGTTTTTAATAGAATTTTCGTGCTCTGGGACCTTGAATCCATTAGCTATTTATAGAGAAACTTTCCATCAAAGTTTCCTAAAATTATGCTAATAGGTTAATGGGTTAGTGGGTAATGTGGTTGATTAGGATTAAGTGGTTAGTGGGAACATGGGAGTTGCAGTTGATGAAGTTGTGGTTTGTGGTTCCTGAAAATAGGACCACCATACTTCCACTATTCCAACATTCTTTTGCTCTCGAAAGCTTTTGTTTGAAGCTCGTGTTCTCTTTCTTTCACATTCTTCCAAGTAGTTCATTTATTCAAGTTGGTAAGGGTGAAATCCTCTTCATCATTTTCTTCAACTTTTTTTACTAGGAGGAACAGAAAGTAGGCACGTCTTTTTCCGGTTCCACTCCCCCCATAGAAGCGATGGCAGATGCATCGTCTTCTAGTTTGGCTCCTCCGGCAATAGTGAAGACGACAATGTACAGGCATGAAGAAGATACACAGTCGGAACAAGTGGCATACGTCACTGGAGAAGGATTTCTCATCAGTGAGGGGCTCTAGTGATAAGGAAGTTGACACTTCGATGGTTCCTCCATATACTAAAGTGAGGGAGTCCACCTAGACCCTTAATGGGGTTGCCAATCGCTTAACGACGCAGGAAGCAAAGTTGTCGTGGGAGTACATCTCCCCTCTTCCTGAAGGTTGAACTTGCCGACAGGTGACCCAAAATGAAAGGGCCGCTTTGATGGGGGAGAACAAGTTTTATGTGTACTATCACCACATGCAGTCTGGGTTGTGGTTTCCTTTTATTCTGACTTTCAAAAGCAAATCTTCAACAACAATCGCATAAACCTTCCATAGTTGGTGCCAAACGCATTCAAAATAATGGTGGAATTCGAGTTCCTCTACAAGTCATTCAATGCTGCATTGATTGTAGAGCTGTTCTCTTTCTTTTATGGGTTTAAGGAAAGCCACTCTCTGGGCAGCTGGTATTATTTCTAGGCCTACGATAAGGAGAAATTGTTGAAGGGGTTGGGGTCCTCTGATAAGAAGTGGAAGGAGAAATTCTCAGTGTTAGACTCTAGACAAAAGTTGGATTTTTGGATGGGTTAGGTAAGGCTAATCAAGTTTGGCCCTGGTGAACTGCAAATAAAAAGAATCTTGGTGTTCTTTCCTTTCAAGATTAAAACCAAAATTTAAAAGATCTACTACCGTCATATATATCATCTTATAGTATTACCTATACTTGGATATCTAATCCTTTCTTGTTTAGCTTCTTCTAAAACTTCTTCCTTATCATTTGCTCATTCAATCTTTTATCATAAAAAACGATAGGATTATTTGCTTTTGTCTTCCAAATAAATTCTTTGAAAATGACGGAACCTTCAAACATCTATTGTCCCAAAACTTTGAACAAAATTCATTTGTGCAGTAGAACTATGGTGACTTCAAATAATTGACTTGAACAAAATTCTTGTGAGTAAAGGGAAATCCTTAGTATAAAACACTTTTTCCCTTGGACTTTACATTATGTCCTTCATTTTGTTGTGCATACAAATCTTCTTTGGTCCATATGCCATAGAATTCATAATCTTTCTCTTTTAAAAACCCAACACATTTCTTAAAATCTGACTTGGTTATCTGTAACTTCTTTGATCCTGCTTATGCTTCTAGAACATCAGGTTTGTCTAAATTCAATTTAGAATAGTTTTTAGTAACTACTTATATGCGAGCTCTTTCACATTGCAGAAACTAACCCAACCATGTGACCTAACATTGTCTCTATATCTATCCCATTTTCTCGAAAATTGATATAATGCATCTTAATTGAATTACAATCCGCACACCTTTTAGAGGATTTTCTTCAATTTGCTTCTTGGCTGTTTTTGTTTCCTTCTTTTTTATTGATTTCTTGTCCCTTTTGCATGCTTTCTAATAAGTGTTAAAAAACACTTAAAATTAATTAATTTTTATTTGGTTTCTATCTATTTTATAAGTATATTTGATTAGATATTACACTTAATTGGCTTATATTTTGATTCTAGATCCTAAAAAGTAATTTTGGACAAAAATGAATAAATTTGCCCAAGTTTCGTAGGAATCAAAATTAAAATGAACAAGTAGTGGAAGTGGAATAGTTGATATGCTCACCAACACGTCTGTGTCGAAAACTGTGTTGAGCTTATATAGAAAGACAAGTAGAAGGACCAAGTATATGATCATACTAAAAGTTGTGCAAAAGTATACAAGCATGGATACAGTCGTGTCAGAGACCGTAATGAAGTAAATTTATAATTTTTTGAGAAAATTCCTTGCCAAAAGTTACATAGGCACTTACACAACCATGTTAAACGAGAATGCTACTTTCCTATTCAATCACGGCTACTGAAGATTACTTTCGTGGATTACAAATAAATCTAAAGATGCAATTTCCTAACCTATGAAGATTCAATTTCCTAATTCATGAATATTCAACTTTCTGTTTTATGAAAATACAACTTTCCTTTTCAAGAAACATTTGATCACTATAAAAGGAGTATAGAGTCTAAGCAACATATGTAGAATTTTAAAGTTAGAATTAGAATAGGTATAGAATTTTAGTTTATTGTAGCTCTTGAACTTTTTTACGCTTTTATCTATACATTGTTTTTATAGTTTTGCTTTTAATTTCAATATGATCTTAATTTTCCTTTTGTACTAGGTATGATAAACTTGATAATGAAAGTGTGATTGAAAATTGTTTATTCAATGAAATTATTGATATTCTTCTTTTCAAATTAATATTGATGGTGTATTAGTTTGAAAATTGATTTCATACATTAAGATCAAGAGGTCATGTATTTAAATAGATCTAGTATAGTTGGAAGGAGTTGTATGTAGAAGTAAATAGGATGACATAAATCTTTCGGATTAGGATCAAACTTAATAGTGGAATTCACAAATTGAAGGTAATGTAATTTTAGGAATTTTAATTAGGAAGATATTCTAATTAATCAACTTAGGGTCATGAATTAATAAACTTAAGAGAGTTATTAGTTCAAATTAGGAATTTCCATGATCTAAGAGTACAACAATAGAATCGAATAATAAGTAGTTGATTACATTACTAATTCTAAGGGGATTTAATATTCAGGTACACTTTTATAGATTGTTATTTTCTTAAATTGACTTGTTATTTTCTATTAATTTTATCACTTGAATTTGACGATTAGATAGTAGGGGAAAAGATTACTACTAGTACTCATAGTTTCTGTGGGATCGACACTTGATATTACTATCCATTATGCTATAGTATTGATAGGTGTACTTACCTATAAGTCTAAGAGAGAGGGTAGATTGATATCAAGTTTTTGGCATCATTGCTGGAGACTGAATGATCAGGAAAACTTATATCTTATTAATCTAATCATTATTTTTCTTATTACTTACTTTTCATTAGTTTTTCTCATATTTTCTAACTTGATATTTTTCCTTTTAGCTTGTTTATGCCTAGGGGACGTCATAGGGCAAATCAAAGATATCAAGTTCTTGCTCAAGAATTTGATGATAATCATTCCACTAACATGGGTAATGAAGATGAAAGAACAATGTTTGAATATATAAGACTATCACTCACTGGAGTCGAGTCTAGTGTTGTTAGGCTAGTAGTTGTAGCCAACAACTTTGAAATTAAACCTAATATTATATAAATGGTTCAATAGTTTGTGTAGTTTGATGGTTTACAAGATAATGACCTAAACACATATGTTGCAAGTTTCTTAGAGATTTGTGATACTGTCAAAATCAATGGGACCACTGATGATGTCATTAGGTTAAGACTTTTCCCTCTCTCTCTTAAAAACTATGTGAAACACTAGTTAAACTTTCTTTTTAGAGATTCAATTACTACATGGGAGTAGATGATAGAAAAGTTTTTGGCAAAATACTTCCCACCAACAAAAATTGTGAAGCTTAGAAATGGCATCTCCTCCTATGCTCAGATAGTCAAAAATACTATATGACACATGGGAAGGATTTAAAGATTAGTTGAAAAGGTGTTCACACCATGGTCTTCCATTGTGGATACAAATTCAAACCATTTATGTTGGGTTAAACCAAAAGACCAAGTAGATGATAAATGTAATGGCTGGAGGTATGTTAAATAATAAAACACTTGATGAGCCCTAGAGTTTTATTGAAAATATGGCCATGAATCTCTATTAGTGGAATTTAGCAAGGCAATACAAGTAAGGGTAGCGGGAATATATGATGTTGATGTTATTATAGCACAAGTAGAGGCTCAGAGCAAAAAGATTGACATATTAGTTGTTATGCAACCCATAGGTTAGTTATATTCCTTAAACAATTTTAATGGCAGTGTTAATTTTATAAGAAATCCCATTGGGCAACATAATAATTCTTGTAGTGGCACTTACAATCTAAGATGGTGGAATAATTCTAATGGGAATCAATCTTGTGGTTCCAGCAGTGGGGAAACTTAAATTGGATGCATGAGCCCATAAATCCACATATAGCCACATCTTATCTAATAATGTTTTATTTTTCACTTTAGCAGATACATTTATCAGTTTTTACAGGATGACCAAATAACATGCACTCAGGATCAACTTGTGAGATATTCTTAGACTCACATCCAACGATCCACAAATTGTTCAATTGAAGTGAAGAACAGGCCACTTGAAGACTATTTGTATTTGTAATTGTTGCTTTTGGAAACAGACCATTTTATTAGTACTTGTATTTTGTTGATTTTGGAATCGGCCACTTAAGTGGCATCCTTGTAATTTTTGTGTTATTTTTACCCTAATTGGAGCAAGTATAAATACTTGCTAACTAGGGTTTTTGAAGAAGATTTTTGATAATTTAGAAACCAAAACACTTTGTTACCGTGAGGGGTTTCCTTCCATTGCAATAGATCTCTTATCAATTTCTAAGTGAAATTGTGGCGAGAACCAACTAAAGTGGATTGCAAGTAGTATCAATCTTACTATTGTTGTTTTTACAAATTGTGTTTAGTGAGTAATATCTAAGTACAATTTGTTAGTTATTTGTCCTTGTCACTTGAATTAAGGTTCTTCATTTTTAGATTTCAATAATTTCAAATCGAGTTGAATTCTAGTTCATTTCCATTGTTTTCCATTGAAGTTTATACAATTGTTTGTTCCTTACATCAATTTAGTGTTAAACTCGTGGATTGGGGTTCAATTGTTAAGTTGGTGTTCATGCCATTTTGTTGTTGGAATTGGTTGTTTACACCAGTTGATTGATGTGTTTACTATCTAATTAGTGAGGCGCATCACATCCCAACTTTTATTGGGGAAATCAATAAAGGAATATTCCATTAGGATTTCAACAACCACATCCACCACTAGAAAAGAAGCCAAATTTGAAGGAATTATTGACAAGGTTTATTCACACAACTAAAACATGCTTCCATGTTATAGAAGCATCATTGAGAAATCAAGAGGCTACAATTTGGAATTTGGAGAATCATATTGCACAAATTGCAAGAATGGTTTCTGAAAGATGATAAGGTATGTTGCTTGGAAACACATGACCAAATCCTAGAGAATGGTCAAGGTAATCACCTTAAGAAGTGGAAAAGAATTGCAATTTAAACAAAAATCTAGTGGGGAGGAGGCTAGGTAAGAAAGTGAAAAATAGGAAAAGGATGATGAGAAAACTCAAAAAGTGAAAAAGTTTGTTCCAAAAATTCCTCACCCTACACATTTAATGAAAGAACACTTTGACAAGTAATATGGTAAGTTTTTAAAATTTTTTAAACAACTTCACATTACTCTATCGTTTCTTGAGACTTTGTCTTTGGTATCAAAGTATGCAAAATATCTAAAGGATTTGCTCTCAAACAAAAAGAAATTGGAGGTGATTTCAATAGTCACACTTAGGGAAGAATACTTAGCAATCTTGTAGAACAAAATATAAAAAAAAAATTAAAAGATCTTAGGTGTTTTAGTTTAGCTTGTTTAATTGGTGACTTGTCAATTGAAAAAGTGTTGGCTGATTTAGGTGCTAGTAAAAGTTTAATGCATCATAAATTACTTAAAAGATTAGGATTTGGAGAACCTAAGCCAACTAGAGTGAGTTTGTAGCTTACTGATAGGTTTGTAAAATTTCTTAAAGGTATAATTTAAGAAGTGTTAGTGACTGTTAACACTATTATTTTCCGGTTGATTTTGTAATATTAGACATGGATGAAGATATTGAAGTGTCATTAATCTTAGGTCAACCCTTTTTAGCGATAGTAAGACCAAATCATTGAAGGAGATGGTGAATGAATTCTTTAAGTTAGGGATGAAGAATTAGTTTTTAAAATTTCAGATGTAATGAGATATTCCCTTGAGCAAGATGATACATGTTATTTCCTTGATACAATTGATTTGGTTACTTTTGAATGTATGCAGGAAATCATTTATGAAGATCCTAAGGAATTATCTCTCAGTCAAGGTGAGAAAGACTATTCAATTGAGTTTAAGCAAGGAACATGAAGGGATTCAATGACTGTCCCCACCCCTCATGGAATTAGTGAGTGTGAAGTTCGTCAAGCCCATGATGTTAAACAAAAAAACTTCTTAGAAGGAAACTTAAGTTTTATATAGTTACTTTGTTTTGTTTTATAATGTTTTTAGATTTAATTTATGCCTTATTATTTATGGCTTTATTCTCTTTTGTTTTATTTATTTTTTTGTTATTTTTTATGCTTTCACTTTTTTTTTTCTCCTACAAGACCACTATACTTATTTTGTTGGAAATCACTTCAAGACACTGTTTTTTAGTGCAAACCCTATACATGGGAGATGGATATGCTAGCCCAAAATTTTTAAATAAATAAATGTACAAAAGGATAGGGGTTATGGACTTGACCTTTAAGATAACATAGCCTCTAGTTCTGTAAAAAACATAAAATAAAGGAGTACTACTCTCCTTATAAAGATCGCCTGTAAAAAAAAAAAAAAAAGTAAAAAGGAATACTACCCAATACAAAAACCAGTTCAACAATATAATAGGAAATAGGATGAAGTACAGTTAGTAAAGATCAAATTATGATCCTAAAATTCCCTAATCCAATCTTGTCCTATAAAAAAATGTTTGTCCAATTGATTGGTGGTATTCATCCAGAAGAAGTTTGATTAACTCTCTTTAGTCTCTTCTGCAAGCTATTCAGCCGTTGCATTTTTCTCTCTCCATAAGTGACTAACCTAGCCCCTGATTTCTATCACTAAGTTCATGGCCCAAGAAATGTCATTCTAAATGTCCCATGTAAAGTCTTAAAATTTTTGAAAAACTATATAAAAATTTAAAGAAAATAAATAGAATAATACATACTTCTAGGTCGGGGTAGCGAGAGAAACAATTTCGTAACATTAAAAACTTCGAGAAATGTACAATAAAAATTCAAATATTACGACGCATAAATATTATTTTAATATTTTGCAATAATAATAGGTTTTAAAAATAAAAAAAATAGAAGGAATAATCTTGGGCAAAAAAAAAAAAAGGAAGATAATGAACTTAACAAATTGAATTTTACGAAATACATTACTAAATAAATTTAGGAATCGAAGTAATTGGAAAATATCCGAATGTAGATATATATAGATGGATAAATAAAAATAATTGTAAATCTTAACTTTAGTTTGGGTAAATTAAAGTAAAAGAATAAATTCTCCAAAACACGAATTTCAAACAATATTAGGTTAAATAATGAAATTACTTTAAATTGTAGATCTAGGAATTTTAAATGAAAATTTAGAGTAAATATTTATATTCGGAATAATTAGATTAGCTGAAACGTAGGCTTTCGTAATAAATTGTTAAAAATATAAAATTTAAAGATATTCTTGTACGCGAGCAGAATATTAAAATAGAGACATTATAATATATAATATAATATAAATATATATATACAACTAAAAAAAAAAGATTTTTAAATCTGCCGCCGTCCTATCCGTCTGTCACATCAGGAACAGCAACAGCAACAGCAGCTCCTAGCCATCCTATCCTGCCCCCTTTCCCTCTTTCCTTTTCTTTTTCTTTTCTTTCTTCTTCTTCTTCTTCTTCTTCTTCTCCTTTGTTCTTTTTTTTTTCCTCCTGTGTGGTGTCTTCCTTTCTTGGCTGTCCTTGCCCCACGTTCCCTCCTTCTTCGCACTCCCACTCCGACTCAATGGTGATAGTAACGATGGCAACGACGGTGGCAGCGGCAACAGCAACGGTAACGGTGACAGCAATGACGGAGACAACAGCTTGGCGTTGTGTTCGTCTCATCTCCTTCCCCAATGATGGAGGCAACAGCAAACAACTTGGAGAAGACAATGACTACCCAAACGACGACCATGATGGCAGCAACCCCAATGGCAGCCACGACGACAACCTCGGCTGTAACAACAACAACGACTACAACAGCTATAGCGACAACATCAATGATACAGAGATGGCGGCAACGAAAACCACAAGGGATGGCAACAACAATGACACGGTGGTGACAACAAACAACAATCGCGATGGTAGCTACACCCTGCAAGCAACGTCCGAGAGGAATTCGTGAGGACTGTTGCTAAGCTTAGTCCCTTGCGTCGATGCGGGCACGAAGGTGCGTGTGTGTGCATGAGGGAGGGGGAAGCTGTGTGATATAGTGGTGTGCAAGGGAAGACGATAACAATGATGGTGGTGACCCAATAGTGGCAGCAGGTTGTTGTGGTGGGAAAGTAGAGAAAGGAATCCTTAGTACGGGCTAAATGGTTATGCCGGGATGGTGTGAGTGGCTGTGGTGACAAGGATGATGAAATGCCCTATGAGGATGACGTGATTCCAATGAGGAGCAACCTATTTTGGAAGCTTAAAATTTGGCAGCCGCTGAAGAATTGGAGGTTGTGGTTTTGAATAAGGGGAGAAGGAGCAAGGGTGTGTGGTGTGTATACGGATGTGTGTATGTGTGGATGATGGTGTGTGGTGTGTGTGCAAGGATATGTGTATGTGTGGGTAAAGGTGTGTGGTGTGTGTACGGATGTGTGTATGTGTGGATGATGGTGTGTGTTGTGTGTGTAAGGATGTGTGTACGTGTGGGTGAAGGTGTGTGGTGTGTGTAAGGATTTGTGTATGTGACGGTAGGTAGTGTGTGTGCAAGGATGTGTGTAAGTGTAGGTAATGGTGTGTGGTGTGTGTAGGGATGTGTGTATATATAGGTGATGGTGTGTGGTGTGTGCAAGGGTATGCGTATGTGTATGAGATAGTGTGTGGCGTGTGAGGGTGTGCTTATGTGTAGGGAAGGAGGAGCCAAGTGTATATTGCATGTAAGTATGCGTGTATGTGCATGAGATGGTGTAGGGTGAATGGTATGTGTGTGGTGTGTGCGGCATGTGTGTGTATATGAGTGGTGTGGTATATGTGGTATGTGTGTATGTGTAAGATGATTTGTGGTGTGTGTGAAAGGGGTGTATGCATATAGATGGTGTGTGGTGTATATGGTTTGTGTATGTGTGTGTGGATTGCTGTGAGGCGTGTAAGGGTGTGTGTGTATATGTAAGGAAGGTATGAGGTATATGGTACATGTGTGTATATGGATGGTGTGTAGAGTTATGTGATATGTTTGTGTATATATGGAAGATGTGTGGTGTGTGGGTATGTGTATATGTATATGGAAGGAAAGGTGTGTGTGGATATGTATATATGTGTATGAAATGGTGTGAGGTGTATGTGGAGTATATGTGTATATATGTGTCGGTGGTTTGAGATGTGAATGGAGTATGTGTATATGTATGCACTAGTGGTGTGTGTATATGTGGACTTGAGGAGAAAAGAAGATAACAAAGTGCAATTGTGTGTGCGTGTAATTAGGTGTATGGTATGGTTGTGTATATGTATGTGTAGGCGCGTGCGTGGTGTGCAAAGTGTGTATGTATATGGATAAGAATATGTGGGTGTGTGTACGTGGTGTGTAGGAAAGGTTGGTGTATGTATGTTAATGGAAGTGTAAATGAGGATGAAAACCAGTAGAAAGGACGGGAAAACCCTATAGATGGAGATGTCAACAAAGGAGAGAAGAAAGAGCAGAAAGGTGAAACCGAGGAGAAGAGGGAATTACATGAAGGAGGTGAGTGCGTCTATGTGTGAAAGTAAATAGGAGAAGAGATGTTTATATTGGTGTAGATGGTGAAAGGAATGATTTGAGCAATGTCCAAGATGATGGCTTGGGGGATATTTGGAATGAAATGGATTTCACAATGAAATGTTCAAAGATGTTGAGGAAGATCATTCTTGGCCAAATAACTTAATGCAAGACCTTTAGTTATCCTCTCTAAGGGTATCTTGCATACATGGAAGAAGAGATTCTAAATTTGGCAGGTCAAACACGTTTCATTGCTCGACTGTCTACACAAGGAAAGCGGATAGTCGATCACAGCAACTTGGGGTATTGGAAGCAATGATTTGTAGGAAGGTCGTTCCTTTTAGAACCCTATATCATAATCACATTGAAGAAGTGTTCAATGTTTCGAATCTTGTTCGCCCAAGGTTCCCTAAGGAGGAAGCTTCACGCTTTGCCATCAAACGCAAGATGAGCAAGTTATAATATTAGTGCTAGGAAACTATTAAAGTTAGGTGAAAAT
>JBBMOL010000286.1:630417-646461 GCA_037954665.1 Laguncularia racemosa | reverse complement strand
CTTCTTGCGAGAGTTCATATATAGAGAAGAAATTGCCATACCTAGAAAGTAAAAGACAGGGAATTTTTTCAATACCCTTCCCCCTTGGTAATATTTTTTTTGAAAATTTTTTTGTTTTGATTCTGGTGAAATTTTTAAATTTTTTAATGCCATTTTTTTTTGGGGGAAGCTTGGAATAGAGCCCAAAAGTGCAAGAGGAACCAATCCTGTGCAAAGTGATAAGATTTTAAATTTTTAAGGGGGTTTGGGGGGAATGTTTTTATCAAGGTCGATAAATTCTTTTTCCCATGGACTTTGTATACTGGATGGGAAAAAAGATGGGACATTCCCTCTTTTGGGGGGAGAATTTTTCCCCTACCCAAAGGGGGTAAAGTTAAATTTTGATTTAGGACGGGAAAGCTCCCCCTTAACATAATACCAGGTAACATTTTATGTTAAATTCCTTTTTTTTTGTCTAATGAAAAGAATGTATTTAACATATTGCTGGGGAAATAAAATTTACTACCAATGAGGGGGAAAGGGGGGGGGCAAACCTTTTTTGGGGAAAGTGTCTTGAAGAGATAGTGATTGGGGGATGGGGGACAAGAAAAAAAAGGTGAAGCAAGTACCCCAGACAAAAAAAGGTTGTTTTTGGAAGACAACCACAAGAAGCCACCAGTGCCGACAAAATCCCCATGCGAACTTGAACTAATGTTTTTCTAATAAATTGTTTTTTAGATTTTTTTTGAATTGGGGGAAACCCTTTGGCCTCACATTAATCTAGCGCCTATGACAAAGAATTGAAAGCAGAAAATTTAAAACCCAGTTGGATGAACATAGGGAAACCGGGGGTTTGGTAAAAAGGGGGGCAGACATCCAGCGGGAAAGGGTTTAAAAAATTTCCCCCCTACAAAACAGGGTGGAAGCTAAAAAAAGGGCACCATACCCGGGGGAAAGGGGAAGCTTGGCCCCCAAAAATCTGAAATGATGGTATTGAAGGTTTTGTTTAAACCCCTTTTTTTTAAAAAGCGGGGATAAAAAACCCTGTTTAGGGGGGTTGATAAACTATAAAACAAGCGCCCCTTGGGGGGCGGGCCCTTTTTTATTTTTACTTTTATTTTTTTTTGTTTTTTTCTTTTAATTGTTTTTGGGAAAAAAAGAAAGGGGAAAAATTTAAAAAGGGGACCAATCCTCCAAGTTTTTTTTGGGGGGAATTTTTAAATATGGCTTCTACTGTTTTTACCGGGGGGGTAAAAGTTTTTCCTTTTTTTTTTCCCTTTTTTCCCTTCCCCAAATTTTTTTTTTGCATTGGTGTTTAGACATGGGGGTATGTTTTTTTCTTTAAATTGGGGGAAGGGAATGGGAGGTTTTAAAGTTGGATGAGTTTGCCTGTTCTGTCCCCTTTTATGATCATATTTTTCCCTTATCTTGAATGAATTTTTTCCCCGAGTTATCTAAAAATTTTTTGGCCCCAAATTTTTTTTCCCTTTTTATGGGAAATCTAAGATTATACAAAAATAAAAAATAAAAAAAAAAATAAAAAACCTTTTTTATTTTTTGTTTTTTTTTAAAAAATTTAAAAACTCTTTAAAATTAAACCCCCCCCACCTTGTTTTTTTCTTTACTTATTTTAAAAATTAAAAAAATAAAATCTTGAATCAAATTTCCCCATTTTTTTTCCCCTTTTATTAAATTTTAAGTTTAAAGGTTTTTGGTCCTCTTGTGAAATAAAAAGGGGTTTATTTGGGTCTTTTTTCACTATGATTTCTTGAAAGTTGCTTTGAAAGCTTTTAACATTTTTAATAAAAAGTAAGGAAACCCCCTCACTTAGTGTCCTTATAAAAAAATCTTTTTCTGTTTGCTTTCAAATGAAAAAAGTTGTTTTTCCCAATGATCGGAAATTATTAAAGTTCCAACTTAATGCAAGGAGGGAGGTTCGGGGGGCCCTTTTAAAACCTGGCACGGGTTTTTTCCCGGGGGTGGGGCAATAGTGATCCCTATACGATAAGGGGGAAAGAAAAGTTCAATAAAAAAATTATTTTATAGTAAAAAAAAAAAAAAAAAAAATGAAAAAAAAAAAAAAAAAAGAAAAGTAATTTTATAATGCTCAAAAAGCTATAGGATTAAATTAAAAGGGAAAAAAATTGGGAAAGGAATTTCCCATATGCTTTCATTTTATGTTACTTTTTAAAGAATAGTAAAGGTTATGTTTTAAATTTCCCCAGTGAATTTTAAATGGGTTTTTCCTTTGGGGCTAAATTATTTTTGGAAAAAAAAATTTTGGGTTTAAAAAGCTTGGTTTAAAAATTTTTTTTTCTTGATTTTTGGGTTAATTTTGGTTAGTCCTAATCATTTTCCCTTTGGGGTTTGAGTGGGGGCATCCAAAGTAAGTTAGAAGTAAGAAAAAAATTTTTAAGTTTGGTATAAAATAAAAAAAAATTGATTTCTGGGTGATTTCTTTCGGGGTTTTTTTTTTTCTTGAGGACAAGCAAAAGTTTAAGTGGGGGGTTTTTATAAACATATTTTATCTAATTCATTAAGCAATTTGCAATATTCATTATTAATTTTAGAGAACAAAAAGGAAAGGCTTAAATGTTTTTTTTTTTAAATTTTCAGATGTTGAAGGTTTTGAGTTCAAAGTTAATCAATTTGAGAGATTGCAAAAAAATTAAGAAAAAAAGATTAAGGGATGGCAAAGAAATTTAAACCCCCCCTTTTTAATGCGGGGCCCCGGGCCTTTTAAATGGCCGCTTAAATAAAGGGGCCCGGGGGTTTTATACCCCCCGGTTAAAAAAAAGGGGGCCCCGGGCCCCTTGGCCGGTCTTGTTTTAATTGCATTTTCGCCCCCCTTGTTTTAGGTTTATGTATTTAAAAGGAATTTTTTCAAATTTTTTGTTTAGAGTATTTTTAAAACTAGTTTTTAAGGGAGAATTGTGGAATCAAATCGGAGAAAACTTTGTGATCTTCGTGGAGATTACATCCTTTGTGAAGGATTTGTGGAGTTCCTTTCAATTAAGGTATTATTTGATTGTTGAATTGGTGATTTCTGAACTTCATTTCTGATATGCAATTCAAGCATTTGACCCCACCATTGAAAAGATTTTTTACCGAATCTTTAATCATAATCTGCTTTATCTCCATAAAAATGCTAAGTCTTTTCCTTGGGGAAATTGATGAAACCCTAAATGTTAAAAGGAAAATTGTAGCCCTGTTATATGATTAGGAATTAATTAGGATTATTCAGATTGCAATTCCTTTTATTTCAATTATAATTGGTCTTTGATTATAATTGTTAGAAATCCTTTTGATACGGAGTTGATTAGGATTTGTTGGAATTCTTATTAGTTTTGTTTTATCAATACGGGAGTTGAGAAAATTTGGTTTAATTAAGTTATTAGGCGCAAGCAATGTTTCTTTTTTATTAATCACTAAGAGATTAGGGTTAATTGATTTAGGGCATTAGTTGTTTTAACATGGGGGTGTATAACATAATTTTGATTTTCCCTTGGGTTAATTTTGGGCGCGGAAGCCGACTAATTATTTAAGGTTTCTCCTTAAAAAAGGGTTTTTTAAACTCACTTGAATACCTTATAACCACTATTAAAAAATGGTTAGCAGTTTAATTAATGGATCTGGTAATTCTAAAATTTTCCCACTTCATAATTGATAATTCTTCATAAAATTCCCCCTTTTTGCTTTAATTAAATTTTTAGCTTAGACATTTTTAAAGCCCCTCTTTAAACCTAATATTGTAAGAATGCCATAGGTCAAACTCTATTTGGTTCCTCGAGGGAACGACAATCGTACTTTTCACCCCTCCTATTACTTGATACGACCCAGTGCACTTGCTGCAATTTACGCTCCCATTTTATATATACGTTCTGAGCGTATCAATACAACAAACCAACAATTTTAACATATTTTAGCAAATCAACATAAACACGACATATAGCATATCATTAAGTTTCCCACTCACCTGTTTAGGGTTGTCATAAAACCCAGTCGGAGTCAAGTGATTCCAGTGGGTAACCACCCCTTTCTTTTCTCTTGAAGTTAGTGTCCTTCTACAATGCTTCCTCATCCAACCATGGAAGGTTGCATCTTCACCTAACTTTAATAGTTTCCTAGCACCTAATATATATACTCTGCTCATCTTGCGTTTGATGGCAAAGCGTGAAGCTTCCTCCTTAGGGAACCTTGGGCGAACAAGATTCGAAACATTGAACACTTCTTCAATGTGATTATGATATAGGGTTCTAAAAGGAACGACCTTCCTACAAATCATTGCTTCCAATACCCCAAGTTGCTGTGATCGACTATCCGCTTTCCTTGTGTAGACAGTCAGCAATGAAACGTGTTTGACCCTGCCAAATTTAAAACTCTTCTTCCATGTATGCAAGATACCCTTAGAGAGGATAACTAAAGGTCTTGCATTAAGTTATTTGGCCAAGAATGATCTTCCTCAACATCTTTTGAACATTTCATTGTGAAATCCATTTCATTCCAAATATCCCCCAAGCCATCATCTTGGACTTGCTCAAATCATTCCTTCACCATCTACACCAATATAAACATCTCTTCTTCCTATTTACTTTCACACATAGACGCACTCACCTCCTTCATGTAATTCCCTCTTCCTCCTGGGTTTCACCTTTCTGCTCTTTCTTCTCTCCTTTGTGACATCTCCATCTATGGGGTTTTCCCCGTCCTTTCTATGGTTTTCATCCTCATTTACACTTCCATTAACATACATACACCAACCTTTCCTACAAAACCACGTACACACACCCACATATTCTTATCCATATACATACACACTTTGCACACCACCACGCGCCTACACATACATATACACAACCATACCATACACCTAATTACACGCACACACAATTGCACTTTGTATCTTTTTTTCCCTCCTCAAGTCCACATATAACAAAACACCACTATGCATACATATACACATACTCCATTCACATCTCAAACCACCGACACATATATACACAATACTCCACATACACCTCACACCATTTCATACACATATATACATATCCACACCCCCTTTTCCTTCCATATACATATACACATACCCACACACCACACATCTTCCATATATACACAAACATAACACATACTCTACACACCATCCATATACACACATGTACCATATACCTCATACCTTCCTTACATAAAACACAAAACACCCTTACACGCCTCACAGCAATCCACACACACAACACAAACCATAACACCACACCACCTCTATATGCATACACCCCTTTCACACACACCACAAATAAATCTTACACATACACACATACCACATATACCACACCACTCAAAATACACACACATGCCGCCACACACCACACACATACCATTCACCCTACACCATCTCATGCACATACACGCATACTTACAATGCAATATACACTTGCTCCTCCTTCCCTACACATAAGCACCCTACACGCCCACACTATCTCATCACAACGCATCCCTTGCACACACCACACACCACACCTATATATCACACATCCCTACACCACCACCACCATTACCTACACTTACCACATCCTTGCACAACACTACCTACCGTCACATACACAAATCCTTACACACACCACACCCTTCACCCACACGACACACATCCTTACACACACAACACCACCATCATCCACACATACACACATCCACACACACCACACACCTTTACCCACACATACACATATCCTTGCACACACACCACCACCATCATCCACACAACACCACCCGTAAACACACCACACACCCTTGCTCCTTCTCCCCTTATTCAAAACCACAACCTCCAATTTTTCAGGGGCTGCCAAATTTTAAGCCCCCAAAATGGGGTTCCCCTCTTTGGGAATCACGTCATCCTCATAGGCATTTCATCACCCTTTGTCACCACACCACTCACCCCCCCCGGCATAACCATTTGCCCGTACTAAGGATTCCTTTCTCTACTTTTCCCACCCAACAACCTGCTGCCACTATTGGTCACCACCATCATTGTATCGTTTCCCTTGCACACCACTATATCACCAGCTTCCCCCTCCCTCATGCACACACACGCACCTTCGTGCCCGCATCGACGCAAGGACTAAGCTAGCAACATCCTCACGAATTCCTCTCCAGGGCGTGCTTGCAGTGTAGCCTACCAATCGCGATTTTTGTTTTTGTCACCACCGTAGTCATTGTGTTTGCCATCCCTGTGGTTTTTTGCCCGCCATCTCTGTACCTTGATGTTGTCCCCGCATAACTTTGTAGTCGTTGTTGTGTTACAAGCCGAGGTTGTCGTCGGGCTCCAATTTTTTTTTTTTAGCTTTTCCCAAGGTCTCGTTTGGTATCATGTCTTCTCCAATTGTTTGCTGTTGCTCCTCATTTGGGAAAAATCCCCCCAGAATATCTTTAAATATTTAATATTTAACAAATTTAATTAAGAAAGCCTACCTCTCTTCAGCTAATCAAATTATTCCCGAATATAAATAATTACTTCTAAATTTCATTTAAAATTCCTAATCGACAATTTAAAGTAATTTCATTATTAACCTAGATATGTTTGAAATTCCGTGTATTTGAGAATTATCTCTTATTACTTAAATTTACCCAAACTAAAGTTAAGATTAACAAATTATTTTTATTTTCCATTCTATATATATGCTAACATTCGGATATTTTCCAATTACTTCGATTCCTAAATTTATTTAGTATTTATTTCGTAAAAATTCAATTTGTGAAGGGCTTTATCTTCTGTTTTTTTTTTTTGGCCAAGATTATTCCTTCTATTTTTTTTATTTTTAAAACCTAATATTATGCAAAAATATGAAAATAAGTATCTATGCGTCGTATTCTTTGAATTTTTATTATTGTACATTTCTCGAAGTTTTTTAATGTTAATGCGAAATTGTTTTTCTCTCGCAACCACCCGATCCTAGAAGTCTGTACTTATCTATTTAATTCTAAATTTGTAATAGTTTCCAAAAATTTTAAGACTTTACATGGACATTTAGAATTTACATACTTGAGTGCCATGGAACTTAGTGATAGAAATCAGGGGCTAGGTTATCACTTATGGAGAGAGGAAAAAGGCACGCTGAATCAGCTTGTCAGAAAACTACAGACGAGTTTAATCAAACTTGTCTTTGGATATAATCCCAACAATCAATTGACAAACATATATTTTATAGACAAGTTGAGTTAGGAATTTGTAGGATCATAATTTGAATCTTTACTAACTGTACTTCATCCAATTTCCTATAATTGTTGAACTGTTTTTTGTATTGGGAGTATATTCCCGGGGGCGAAGGGTCTGGGTTTATTTTATACAGCGATTTTTATAAGGAATAGTTACTTCCTTTATTTATGTTTTTACAGAACTAGGGGCTATGTTATCTTATGAGGTCAAGTCCATAACCCCCCATCCTTTTGTACATGTTATTTTATTTATAAAATGTGGGGCTAGCATATCATCTCCCATGTATATGTTTGCCACTAAAAACAAGTGTCTGAAGAGATTTTCCAACAAATAAGTATAGTGAGTCCGTGAAGGAATAAAAAAGTGAAAGCAACAAAAATTAAAAAATAAAAAAAAAAAAAAAACAATGGAAATAAAGCCATAATAATAAGCATAAATTAAGATCCAAGAAACATTATAAAACAAAACAAAGTAAATATAATAAAACTTAATTTCTTCTAAAAGTTTATTTGTTTGTTAACATCAAGGATTGAACGAACTCACACACACTAATTCCATAGGTTGGGGGACATGTCATTGAATCCCTCATGTTCCTTGCTTAAACTCAATTGAATAGTCTTCTCACCTGACTGAGAGATAATTCCTTAGGATCTTCAAAATATTTCCTGAAACATTCAAAAGGAACCAAATCAGATTGGGGACAAGGATATAACATGTATCATCTCTCAAGTGAATAACTCATTACATCTGAAATTTAAAAACTATTCTTCACCCAAACATAAAGAATTCATTTCACCATCACCTTCAATGATTTGGTCTTACTATCCTAAAAAGTTACCTAATATTAATGACACTTCAAAATCTTCATCCATGTCTAATCTATTACATAAATCAAACCGGAAATAATAGTGTTAACTTCTATAACACTTCTTAAATTATCCCTGTAAAGAAAATGTACAAACCTATCAGTAAAGCTACAAACTCACTCTATTGGCTTAGGTTCTCCAAATCCTAATCTTTTAAGTAATTATGATGGCCTTAAACTGTACTAGCACCTAAATCAGTCCAACACTTTTCATTGACAAGTCACCGAATTGAACAAGCTAAACAAAAACACCTAAGATCTTTTAATTTTTTTTTATATTTTGTTGGTAGCAAGATTGCTAAGTATTCTTCCCTAATTGTGTCTTATTGAAATCACCTTCCAATTTCTTTTTGTTTTGAGAGCAAATCTTTAGAAATTATGCTACATTTGATCCAAAAGACAAAGTCTCAAGAAACGATAGAGTAATGTGAAGTTGGTTAAAAAAGTTTAAAACTTACCATATTACTGTCAAAGTTTTCTTTTCATAAAATGTGTAGGTGAAGAAATTTTTTGGAACAAACTTTTTCCACTTTTGAGTTTTCCCTCATCATCCCCGATTTATTTTTTCCGATTATTTCACTTTCTTACCTAGCCTCCTCCCCACTAGATTTTTGTTTAAATTGCAATTCATTCCACTTCTTAATGGGATTACCTATGACCATTCTCTAGGATTTGGTCATGTGTTTCCAAGCAACAACCTTATCTTCTTCAGAAACCATTCATTGTCATGTTGTGCATATGATTCTCCAAATTCCGCAAATTGTGAAGCCTCTAGATTTTCTCATGAATGCTTCTATAACAGTGAAGCATGTTTTTTAGTTGTGTGAGATAAACCTTGTCAATAATTCCTTCAAATTTGGCTTCTTTTTCTAGTGGTGGATGGTTGTTGGAACATTCCTAAATGGAATATTCCTTTATGATTTCCCCAGATAAAAGTTGTGAGTGATCGCCTTACACTAAATTAATAGTAAACACATCATCAACTGGTGTAACAACCCAATTCCAACAACAAAATTGGCAAACCCCACTTACAATTGAACCCCCATCCACGAGTTTATAACACTAAATTGTTGTAAGGTAACAAACCAATTGTATAAACGTCAATGGAAAACAATGAAATGAAACTAGAATTCAACTCATTTGAAAATTATTGAAATCTAAAAATGAAGAACCTTATTTCAGTGACAAGGACACATAACTAACAAATTACTTAATATTACTCACTAAACACAATTTGTAAAAACAACAATAGTATTATGAAACTACTTGCTAATCCACTTTATTTGGTTCAAATTCTCCGTGTTTCTCGCCATCAATTTCACTTAGAAAATTATAAGAGATCTATTGCACTGGGAGGGAAACCCCTCACTAACAAAAGTGAGTTTTGGTTTTAATTATCAAAAATCTTCTTCCAAAACCCTAGTTAGCAATTTATTATACTTGCTCCAATTTAGGGTAAAAATAACACAAAATACAAGGATGCCACTTGAATGGGAAAGCCGATTCCAAAATCAACAAAGAACAAGTACTATAAAATGGTCTTGTTTCCAAAAGCAACAATTTACAAATACAAATAGTCTCAAGTGGCCTGTTTCTTCACTTCAAATTGACCAATTTGTGGATCGTTGGATGTGAGTCTAAGAATATCTCACAAGGTTTGATCTGATGCCATGTAATTTGGTTCATCCTGTAAAAAAACAGGATAAATTATCTGCTAGAATAAAAAATAAAACAATATTAATAAGATGTGGCAATATAGGATTTATGGGCTCATGCATCCAATTTAAATTTCCCCACTGCGGAACCACAGATTGATTCCCATTAGAATTATCACCAAATCTTTAGATTGTAAGTGCCCTACAAGAAATTATTAAGTGGCCCAATGGGGATTTCTAAAAATTAACACAAGCCAATTAAGAAATTGAGTTTAAGAAATATAACTAACCTAGCTGGGTTGCATACAACTAATATGTGCAATCTTTTTGGCTCTGACCTGCTACTTGTGCAATAATAACAACAACGATCATATATCCCGCACCCGTACTTGTATTGCCTTGCTAAATTCACTAATAGATATTCATGGCCATATTTCAATAAAACACAGGCTCATCCAAGTGTTTTATTATTTAACATACCTCCCACCTTAACATTTATCATCTACATTGGTCCTTTGTTTACACCAAACATAAATGGTTTGAATTTGTATCCACAATGGAAGACATGGTGTGAACTCCTTTCAAACAAATCTTTAAATCCTTCCCATGTGTCATATAGTATTTTTGACTATCCTTGATCATTATGAGGGAGATTGCCATTCTAAGCTGCACAATTTTTGTTGTGGAAGTATTTGCCAAAAACTTTTCTATCATCTCTCCCCTAGTAGTATTGAATCTCTAAAAAGAAAGTTTAACTATGGTATTCACATATTTTTTACGAGAGTAGAGGAAAAGTCTTAACATAATTACATCATCCAGTGTTCCCATTTGATTTTTTGACAGTATCACTAAGATCTCAAGAAAACTGCAAAACATATGTGTTTTAGGGTTCAATTATCCTATGTAAATGCCATACAACTACACAAACTATTGAAACTCATTTTATATAATATTAGGTTTTAATTTCAAAGTTGTTGGCTACAACAAACAAAGCCTAACAACACAGACTCGACTCCATGAGTGATAGTCTTATATATTCAATTCAAAACATTGTTCTTTCATCTTCATTACCCTATGTTAGAGGAAATGATTATCATCAAATTCTTGAGCAAGAACTTGATAGTCTTGAGTTGCCACTAATGACGTCCCTAGGCATAAACAAGCTAAAAGGAAAAATATCAGTTAGAAGAATATGAGAAAAACTAATGAAAGAGTAATATATAAGAAAAATAATGATTAGAATAATAAATAAAGTTTTCCTGATCATATCATCTCCATCATGATGCCAAAAACTGGATATCAATCTACCCTCTCTCCTTAGAGACATATAGGTAAGGTACACCTTCAATACTATAGCATAATGGATAGTCATATCAAGGTGTCGATCCCACAGAAACTAGGAAGTAACTAGTATAATCTTTCCCCTACTATCTAATCCAAATCAAGTGATAAAAATTAAAAGAAAATAACAAGTCAATAAAAGAAAATACATCTATAAATACAGTGTACCTGAATATAAATCCCCTCTCTAGAATTCGTAATGTAACAACAACTTATGTATTCTTTCTATTTTGTTTTGTACTCTTAATCATGGAAATTCCTAATTTGAACTAATAACGTCTCTTAAATTTATTAATTCATTACCCTACGTTTGATTAATGAGAATATCTTCTCAATTAAAATTCTAAAAATTACAGTTATACCTTCCAATTTGTGAATTCCACGATTAAGTTTGATTCCTAATACGAAGATTTAAGTCATCCATTTACTTCTACATACAACTCCTTCCAACTATATGATTCTATATAAATACATGAACCTCTGATCTAATGTAATGAACTCTTATTTTCAAACTAATACAACTATACATCAAAATTATTTTGAAACGAAGAATATCAATAATTTCATTGATAACAATTTACAATCACACATTCATTATCAAGTTTATCATACCTAAGTACAAAGGAAAATAAGATCTATGAAAATAAAAGCAAAACTAAAAAAACAATGTATAGATAAAAGCGAAAAAAAATCAAGAGCTACAATAAACTAAAATTTCTATACCTTATTCTACTTTCTAACTTTAAAATTCTACATGTGTTGCTTAGACTCTATATCTCCTTTTTATAGTGATCAAATTTTTTTGAAAAGGAAAGTTTGTATTTTCATAAAGAAAAAGTTGAATATTCATGAATTAGGAAATTGAATCTTGCAAGGTTAGTAAATTGCATCTTAGATTTTATTTGTATCCACGAAATAATCATCAGTACCGTATTGAATAGGAAAGTAGCATTCTCGTTTGAACATGGTTGTGTAAGTGCCTTATAACTATTGGCAAGGAATTTCTCTCAAAAAATATCAATTACTTCATTACGGTCTCTGACATACGCCTGTATCCATGCTTGTATACTTTTGCACAACTTTTAGTATGATCATTATACTCTGTTCCTTCTACTTGTCTTTCTATATAACTCAACACGGTTTTAGTTTTTCGACACAGACGTGTTGGTGAGCATATCAACTATTCCACTTCCACTACTTGTTCATTTTAATTTTGATTCCTACGAAACTGGGCAAATTTATCTCATTTTTGTCCAAAATTACTTTTTTAGGATCTAGAAATCAAAATATAAGCCCAAAATTAAGGTGTAATATCTATCAAATAACATATAAAATAGATAGAAACCAAATAAAAAAAAATTAATTGTAAGTGTTTTTTGAACACTTCATAGAAAGCATGCAAAGGGACCAAGAAAATCAATAAAAAAGAAGGAAACAAAAACAGCCAAGAAGCAAATTGAAAGAAAATCCTCTAAAAGGAGTGGCGATTGTAATTCAATTAAGATGCATTATGATCAATTTTCCGAGAAAATGGGATAGATATAGAGACAATGTTGATGATCACATGTTTTGGGTATAGTTCTTCAATGTGAAAGGAGCTCGCATATAAGTATTACTAAAAACTATTCTAAATTGAATTTAGACAAACCTGATGTTCATAGAAGCATAACAGGATCAAAGAAGGATACAGATAAACCAGTCAGATTTTAGAAATGAGCGTGTTGGTTTTTAAAAGAGAAAAGATTATGAATTCTATGGCATAGAGCATAAGGACCAAGAGAAGATTTGTATGCACAACAAAATGAGGACATAATGTAAAGTCCTAAGGCTAAACTTTTTATACTAAGGGATTTCCCTTTTTTTTTTTTAACTTTTCCCCAACAAGAATTTTGTTCTAAGATTGTGGGACAATAGATTTGTGAAGGTTCAGTCATTTTCAAAGAAATTTAATTTGGAAGACAAAAGCAAATAATCCTATCGTTTTTATATAAAATGATTGAATGAGCAATGATAAGGAGAATTTTAGAAGAAGCTAACCAAGAAAGGATTAGTTACCAAGTATAGAGGTAGATACTAATAAGATATATATATGACGGTATTTAATATCTTTTAAATGTTTGGTTTTAATCTGAAAGGAAAAACACCAAGATTCTTTTTATTGCAGTCCACACAGTGCCAACCTTGATTAGCCTTAACCTAACCCATCCAAAAAAATCCACACTTTTTGTCCTAGAGTCTAACACAGAGAAATTCTCCTTCCACTTCATTATCAGAGGACCCCAACCCCTTCAACATATTTCTCCTCCTTATCGTAGGCCAAGAAAATAATACCTGCTGCCCAAGAGTGCTTTTCCTGTAAACCCATAAAAGAAAGAGAACGAGCTCTACAAATCAATGCAGCATTGAATGACTTTTAAGAGGAACTCGAATTCCACCATTATTTTGAATGCGTTGCAGCCAACTATGAAGTTTTTATCGTTTGTTTGTTGAAGATTTTGCTTTTGGAAAGTCAGAATAAAAGGAAACCCACAACCCCAACTGCATGTGGTGATATACACATAAAACTTGTTCTCCCCCATCAAAGCGGCCCTATCATTTGGTCACCTGTTCGGCAATTCACAAACGCTTCAGAATGAGGGGAGATTTACTCGCCACGACAACTTTGCTCCTGCGGTCGGTAAGCGATTGCAACCCCATTAAGGGTCTAGTGGACTCCCAACACTTAGAATGGAGGAACCATCTAATGTCCAACTTCCTTATCACTATGAGCCACCTCACTGAATGAAAGATCCTTCCGCATGACGTATGACCACTTGTTCCGACTGTGTATCTTCTTCATGCCTGTACATTGTCGCCCTTTACTATTGCCGGAGGACCCAAAAAATAGAAGAAGATGCCCTCTGCCCCTCGCTTCTATGGGGGGGGGGGAAAACCGGGAAAAAAACGTGCCCACTTTCTGTTTCCTCCTATAAAAAAATTTAAAGGGAAAAAATGAAGAGGTTTCACCCTTACCAACTTTAATAAAAGAACTACTTGGAAGAATTTTGGGAAAAAAAGAGAAAAAAGAGCTTCAAACAAAAGCTTTCGAAGCAAAAAAATGTTGGAATAGGGAAGTAAAAGGGGGTCCTTTTTCAGGAACCACAAACCACAACTTCATAAAATGCAAATCCCTTTTTTCCCACTAACCACTTAATCCTAATCAACCACATTACCCCCCCTAACCCATTAACCTATTAGCAAATTTTTTTGGGGAAAATTTGATGGAAAGTTTTTTCTATAAAAAAGCAATGGTTCAAGGGCCCAAGCACAAAATTCTATTAAAAAAACATTACCATCTTGTTAGATTTTTTGGTGCTCTGAAGATCTTTAAGGTTCCCGGGGGTTTACGTTTTGGTTTTCCCTCCGTAATTTAACCCAAAGGAAAGGGTTTGTGATTTCCCAATTCCGGGGCATTTTATGTGTTTTTTTATTTAGTTACGGGTAACATTTGGTTTTAGAGCCCTAATTAAAAACCTTTTCCTTTCGATTTCGAAAAAATTAATTTTTCCTTTTCAATTTAATTTTAAATTTTAAAATTGGGGTTTTTATAAATTTTTTCAAATTTTTTATACATTTTTTTGTTTTTCAATTTTTTGGAGAAATTAATTTTTTTAAAATTTTAAATTTTTTTTGGGGAAAAAATTTAAAATTTTTTTTTAATTTTGTACTTAATTTTACTCAATTTTCAAAATATTTAAAAATTTATAATAATGTTGGGTTTTTTTTGCCAACCCTCAAGTATTATCCTTTTTTTTTTTTAAAAAAAATTTATGACATTTTAAAATTTGGGAAAAAAAAGTAAATTATTTAGTATTTTTCTTAAAAAAATTTTTTTTTTTTTAAATTTTTAAAATGTCAAATTTTTTTTAACATTTTTACTTTCAGTTTTGTAAAAAAAATTTTTTGGGAATTTTTTTTTTTTATTAAATTCCGTATTTTTTTTTAAATAATTTTTGTTAATAAATTTATGGTTTGTAACATAGGGTTGTTAATTATTTAAAATATCTTAATAAATTGCATTAAAGGGTTTTTTCAATTTTAGTATTTGTTCAAGGGGCTTAAAAATTTTTTTTGTGATTGTATGTATGTTTCGAAAATTTTTTTATGCATGCAATATTTTTGTTTTATGTTTAAGTACATTTAGAGGGTTTTTGCATGATTTTTGCAATAGCAATTGTCTTGTGATTTTAATTAAAATTCTAATAAATTTTGGCGTAGCCCACAGGGAGTTTTTTTTTAGATTGGGTTATTTTTTAGAAATTTACATTTAGATTATAGACATTAAAAACTTCATAAAAAAATTAAGTTAAAAGTCTAAATTGATAAGGGTTAATTTTGTCTAAGGAGAAAATTATCGTGGGACAAATGTGACCCCTCCCCTCTTTCCCCGGGGGGTTTGTTCGAATTCCCGTCAAAGGGGGGGCTGGATTTTAAGTGGGGCCTTTTTTTTTAAAACCCATTCTTTTTCCCCGGGAAAATTTTCTGAAACTCAAGTGATAAAAATAATTTTTTTTGACTGAGGTTTAGGGCCCAAAAAAGCCTCTATTGAACAAGTTATTTTTTTCGGGATCACATAAGAAAAGTTTAGACTTTACAAATTTTTTTTTTTTTGATGATCCTTTAAAACAATGCGGTAAGCAAATCAAGATTGTGAGAACCGATAGAGGTGGGGGTTTTTTGGTAGATACACTAAAAAAAAAAAAAAAAAAAAAAAAAAAAAAAAAAAAAAAAAAAAAAAAAAACCCCCCCCCCCCCCCCCCCCCCCCCCCAGATTTCCAAAAAAGGTTTTTCAAAAACTTTTGGGGTTGTTCAAAGGTTGGAAACCCATTTGGTATTGCGTTATGGGAGCCCGTCTAAGTTAGATTTTTACAACCCACAAAAAGAAACTGGATCCCGGGACTAAAAGGGGGGGATTTCTTTGGGATATGCCAAAATAAAAGGATACAGATTTTATT